>CAJHQP010000152.1:0-266440 GCA_905132765.1 Moricandia arvensis
GAGGTTCCTCTCTCTTAAGCTCCAGAAAGCCTCATAATCTTTATAATGCTCCAAAATTCACCTGGACCTGAAAAGACTCTAAAACACATCCTAGACACACATAACAGACTCCAAATAGGGCCTATAACATGGTCTAATAGTGATAAATATTAGGACCTATGAGATAACAAACCCCTGATTGTCAATCTGTAGACATGATGCATTATGCAGATGACCCTATGGTCATGTAGGGCTCCATTCTCATCCTGAATTAACACAAGAGTCGCAACCATCTCTCTAGTTTCTAGTTCGGTGTTGATCGATGTTTCAGTAGTGTCGACCGTTGCTTTCACACGAGAGCTACCGATCGACGAAGAAGTGGTGTCAATCAATATTACTCGCTTCTCTTAGTGGATGGTATGTTCAAGTTATGCATGATAAAAATGAGAGGACAATTTCCTTGTTGCTTCTGGTACAGCTAGGCATGCACCTGAAAGACAAAATAAATTTTTATTAGTAACAAAAAAGAAAAATCTTGACTAAATATCTCGACCAAGCCTAATGGTGAATCAAACAAACACTGGTAACTGCGTCAAATTTGATGTAGCTCAAATTACCTAGAGCAACTCTCTCAAATAAGAGATCGACTGCATCACTTAGAGATCAACCCCACATGGAGTGTGAATCACACAATAGATTTTAGATTTAAGATTAAACTAAGGAAGCAATATTAAAAACAGTAAACAAAGAAATAAAATCGGTTGTAAGATGAATGGGAAAGGCGCCAGACTTATGGTTTCAAATATGTTATCATAACTCAAATTTATAGATGCTAAGGGTTTAAATAAGAACTGTCCAATAACTCAAATTTAATTAGTAAGATATCTAGCTCTCGCTGCGAGACTAATAAGATGTCTAAACTATTAAAAACCAACTTTCGTTGTGGATCTAATTATTGAAGACAAGCATTAATGTTTAGATTCGATGTGTTCACTAGTTTCCAAAAAAAACGACCTCTCGTTGTATTTATCAACCTATCTCAAACATAATTAGATTCAGGAGTCAAACCCAGTCTCGCGGTTGGCGATTATCGTATGAACATGTTTATAGTTAGCTATTCTAGAATACAAGCAAAAGGAACAATCCAGCGAAGGATTCAATATGATAACCCTAGTAGTTCTATATTTGACAAATTCATCAAAACCCAAGAAAACCCTAAATCTGACAAGTAAATTTCTCAGATATTATTCAACAAGACATAGATATAAACTAAATGAATTCCATTTTAAAGTAGAGAAAAAAATACTTCAATTCCAATCAAATCTCTTAAGGAGTCTTCTGATCTTCTCTCCGCAAAACCTCTATAAGAATATATAAGTTCTGTTTAAACAATGGCTGTAAAATAATATAAATAGGTCAACACACATCCAGGGTATTTCTCATGTATTTTGTAGAAACTTATGTGACAAACTTGATTATGGAATTAGAGTCAGCCCACTTATCCGCGTCGGCGTCAACCGACACCAAGGAGGTGTCGATAGACACTCCTTCAAAATCTCAGCTCTGACTTCTGTTTCCTGCACAGCTACGGGTTTCTTCATCTTTTAGCTCCAAAAAGCTCTATGATCTCCGCAATATTCCAAAATGTACCTAGACCTGAAAAACCCTAAAATAGACTCAAAAAATAATATAAAGATTCTATAAAGAACTTATACTATGGCTTAAAAGTTGTAAAATCATAGTATATCAAATAATCAAATTGTTTTCTCAGTAAGCTAAGTTACCATACGCACTTTGTTTCAAAACTCAAAAAGTTATTACAGCAGCCAAACAATGAACAAAACAATTGAAAGAACAAAATAAATCCAATCTAAGCAAAGGCGCGCAAAATTTTTTTTTTAAAAAGAGGAAAATAAAGAGGGAAGCACAGACCTCTCCCACGGAATAAAAGCAACAATTAAGGTAACTCTCATCCATCCACTGAAGAAAAATCACCGATCCATTTAGTCTTATTCTCAGTGTTTGAAGTGTTTTGATGTTTGCCACCATGAGACTGGTGATGATGATACAAATGATTATGGTGGTGATAAAGAGAGTGAGGAGGTGGCGAATACATCATCTGGTGAGGCATCACCATCGGCAGACGGTATCCCAATCCCATCAGTGAGATGGTGGTGATGGCGGTGGCGGCGAAGATGTTATTAGTTGGTTCAAGCCCTTCGCTGGAGCGCTTTGCCGGAGCTAAACAAGAGAGAAAGAGTGGCTCCATCGATGAGAGAGAAGATGTTTAATTTAAGCTTTTTGCCAAAGCTAAGAGAGAGAGTGAGAGAGGTTTCATCAAGAGAGAGAGAGAGAGAGAGAATGACTGGTTAATGCCTTTCAAAATAAATATATTTTAAGTATTTAGTTACTAGAAAAAATATTTGTATAGTTACTGAGATGAAGGGTAGAAGAGACAAACAACACAATTAATGTGTGTCTCATGTAAGAATTGCCTCCACATGTAATTGAAAAGTTAAAATGTGTTCTATGGTGTAATTTTTTATTTTTATTAGTATAAATTATTTTTCTCGGTTTCAAGTTTCAAGGATCCACTTCATTGACTCATTGTCTCTCGAATCGGCAGTATATGGCTCCAAATGGCAAAAAATGAATGAAGCATTGCATATCAAGCTGATTGAGCGAAACAAAAGTCGATTAAACGGATATAGCGGTACAAGTGTTAATCAAATGGATCAAGTGGCCCAAAACACATATTTAAATGGCAAAAGCGAATAAAAAGCAGTCGAAATCATATTTTTTCATTTGGAAAAAATTTATATAAAATTTATATTACATTTTATAACTAAAAGTAATTTATTTTATTGAAAACTATAATGCCATAAATATAATTATTATCAAAACATAATATAAATTAATTTATACATAGATATCTTATTATTTGGAGCTTTTAAGTTGTAATTATGTCTAATTTTAAATGATTTTAAAAATATTCTTAACATTATTATTTAATATTAGAAGAGACATAAGCCATATTTTGGAATGAGGCACAATTAACGACATTACAGCCAGGGACTCAAACAACATCTAATCAAGGTAGGGAGGAGGGGCAACAAATTTTGTTGAGCAGAGTAGGAGGATGGTGTTTTATGGTTCTTGGAGGGACAAAAAATTATTCTCAAGATATAGTTGGTATAGTACATTCGAAGGTTTTGAGAGATTGATGGGAGTAAGAGATACTAGGTAATGTCTATCAACCTTGCATGCGGAATTTGAAGGTTTCATTTGGTTGATAGAATGTATGACAAAACTTCGTTAGTTTTACGTGACTTTTGCGATGGATTGTTCGCAACTGGTAAAGATGGTTTCAGAATCAGAAGAATTGAATGATTTTGCAACCTACATTGAAGAAATTCATCGACTACAACGAAGTTTCAGCTATATCGAGAAAAAGCACGTACCCCATACTCAAAATACCCAGATCGTCTCATGCGCTGTGCTTGCAGTCAACTGTCTTGCTTTGTACACATGGATATCGAGTTCCCCGTTTGATTCACAGAGTCTTGATCGAGTTTGTTTCTCTTGATGAAAAAAACATTATTATTTAATATTATATATTCATAATTACATGAACTAATACAAAACATAGATGTTATAGTATACAACAAATATTTTAAATTAATAAATACATATTTTAAAACATAAATATATTTAAATTTATGAAATATAATTTTAAAATTTATTAAGAATATCATATAGTGTTTTCTAGTAAACCACTTTGTGTGAGGTACTTTCTGTGTGTTTGCTTTCATGGATTCAATTAATGAAAAGTTATTAGTATTGGATAAATAATAAAACTTAAAAATAAAATGGAAAACCTATATTTCATTTTTAAAATTTGATAAAAATAAAAGTAAAACATGGACTGGCATTACACTTCATTTATGGATCAATATTGAAAATGAATATGATGAGACATATAATCTACATGGACTGTTAAAGACATATCAATGTATTTTCTCAAACTTTTTCGACTGCTTGTGGATCAAAACTATTTACAAGTGGTCAATACATATTTGTTAGTTTTTTGTTGAATGACAATTTCTAGGTAGAGGCTCCATTTGGGAAAGGGAATTACCTTTTCTTGCACTTTACATTTAGACCCCTGTAGACTTAATATTAAAAAGACTTTGGTACTTGTGGAATGTTATATATATATTATTTTATTAATTTAGGTATCTTTGGCTTATGGAGGGATCTAAACGAATCGCAAGAGGATGTGAGCTTATGAATAGATTTCCTCTTCGGGTATGAAAATGGATCAGAATTAGAAGCCCATATATGTTAGGTATCCAATGTGGGAGATAAAACCCACAATCAGAATTTAAAGTGAATGGAGTAAGGTCTAAGGAAATGGTAGGAAACGTTTCATGTAAGTTAATAGTTTTCTCTAATTGGACTAATATTATTGAAAATGAATATGATGAATACAAATAAAAATTCACAAAATAATACATCTCAAAGAGAGTATTCTAGGTCTCAGGTGAGTAAGCCAAAAAGCGTATATCAAATAATCGTATGGCTTGTCTTTTTATAATGATCAGCTCGCTCCAACTATTCCACGTATCTAGAGCGCATGTGTCATGCATTTCTCAAGAGATCTCAGCCCGTTGAGTAACCATTTACCATGAGGTGATTGAGTCTTGTTTGTTATCCATAGATTCAGAGCTCGCCATTTGGGCCGAAATAGATGGGCTTCCCTGACAGATTATGTCTCCATTGTCAATTTAGCATGTTTAGACTAGGTTTTTCTAGGACGGATTTATGTGATAAATCCTTTTCCACAGTGACATGCAGTTACCTTTAATGGGTGGAGTCTTGTCGAGATGCATTCGTATTTTATCCATTAGATCGACAATCATTACTTTCGATCTACCGGTCTAAAATTAGCATTACTTTCCTCGGGATACCCCTCTATCGTTGATCTTGTTTTGATCCAAAGGTTTGGGTATTTAGATATGACATCAATCTTTATCTTTATGATGGTTAGTTTGGATTTGATAGGACCTAAAGCAACGAAGACTATCTGATCATGAGGCTGTTGAAAATGATCAAATGGATTGTCTTTGATCCTGAATAGTCAGTTTTACATTTTTCAGCTTTTCGGATAGTTCAAGTTCCTACGTCTGCAATAATCGCTACGAATACTAGGTTTTACCACTTATTTAAACTCTGATGTTGTTGTTGAGGATATATTCCACCTTCATTATCGTCACTTTGCCTCTGTGAATTATAGATCTTTTGTTTTCGCTTTCTTTGTTCTTCTGACTCCTTTAAGATTAAAACAGCGAGATACGCAAAATTTATGGTCCTCACGTGCAATTGAGGATGACGCAGGACACTCTAATTGTCTTTCGCAAGTCTTTTAATATCCCCATCAATATACATTTGTTGGCTCTGGTGTCGGTCGAATATACGAAGCGGGTGAAACCGGGGTAACTATGCATGTATATTGTGTTCTTCGAGAAGTTTGGCCTAGTGTTTCCTATTCCGGTGCTTTTGCACAAAGTTATTCAACGGCTAAAGATTTTTTTTCCTCAGATGACTCCAAACATGGTTCGTCATGTCATGGGTCTACTGGTGTTTTCTCGATAAGTGGGGGTTCCTTTAAGTGCTCGTTACATGATTTGCCTTTTGTCCACAAAAGGGAGTCCACCGAAGGTACTTACTATTCTCTCTCGAGTCCAACTGTAGGACCTTTACAGATATTCTCAGAAGAGATGAATGGAGAGAGAAGTACTTCTTTTTTGAAGGACAAAAAAATCCTCGATTAAGGGTTTTGACTACACTCAACTGA
Organism: Moricandia arvensis; assembly: GCA_905132765.1. NCBI lineage: Eukaryota > Viridiplantae > Streptophyta > Magnoliopsida > Brassicales > Brassicaceae > Moricandia > Moricandia arvensis. Next base: position 5,837 of record CAJHQP010000152.1, read on the forward strand.
CTAGGAAAGCGGTTGCTGGTAAAAGTACTCTCTGCTTTGAATAGTTCGTCGTCAATATATTTTTATGCTTCTTTTGAAAACATACACTTGTGGAGTGAAAGCGCTCTCTGATCGTATTTTCTCCTTGGTTAATTGATTGCACATGGGGTTTCCAATTAGCCTTCTTTTGGCAGAGAGAGGATCCTGGAAACGCTTAATATCCCTGCACAACAAGCACCGCTGGTTCTGCCTCCTACTCAGGCTCCTAGTCCGCCGATGGATGGTCATCGTGGTAAGCCTTTTACATATTGATTTTATTAGTTGACGTTGTAATTTAATTGTTTAGCTTCATGCAGACTCGCAGTCAGTTCGTGCTACGCAAAATAACATGCCTGGATCGAGTTCGTCGACCCAGTATCAACCACTGCGGCACAGCTCTTCTTGGATACTTATTTTTGTCAGAGAGCTGGGAAATAAGTAGAGCCTTGCGAAGCAATGATTCTATGACAGCCCTGGCACTTCATACCCTGATTGTGATCCACGGGTGGATTGAAAGGAGGGGTCTCCTTTTAATATTGGTCCAGTCAAAGAGGGTTCAAGAGCTCCCGATCTGCAAACTCCTACTGCTTTGGACTCTACTCCTCGACGTACGGGGTCAATCAAGTCTCTAAACTAGATCGTAGAAGCAAGAGGACTCAACGTGAAGGTTCCTTGCCTTGTCTGATCTAGGTTCGTGATGTAGAGATTTGTGGCTGGCTTCTGAGCATAACAAAGATGTTCCTATCTCAGAGGATCGAGAAGGGGTGGCGAATTTGGTTTATCTCCTTAGTGGGAAAGATGTTGGAATGAAGATAAATAATGTGTTGAGATCAAGCAATGAAGAGAGACCTAACGTGACTTGCAAGCAAAGAAGAAAGGAGTGACCTAACGTGACTTGCAAGCAAAGAAAAGAGGAGAGGCATTTGAAATAAACTAAGAAGACTATGGGGAGATGTAGATCACGTGAAGGAGACCTAAGGGGAGCTACTTCACGTGCATAGACAAGGTCAGAAGCACTCACTCACTTGCAAGACAAGGACCACTCAACAACTTGCTCATCCCCCATGCTAGCCAAGCACATGCTGTCTCCTTTTGCTCCTCTCACTCCAAACATTAGATCTAGATGAGCATGGGTCTCTTATTATATTGTTTCTATTGTTTATTCATGTATGGGCAGTAGGCTCCTCTTGATGTCTACTTAAACCATTGTAACCCCATCACTCAAAATTAAAAGGAGAAAGAATCCTTCACTATTCTCTCTATTCTCTCTTGCATACAAACAACATTCTCTTCATACTCTCTCTCTCTAGTCACGAATTCTCATCATTCTATCTTGTATTCTTCACTATATTCTTCATATTCTTACAAAAGATTGTCTATTTCCAGTTTTGAGTGACCTCCGAGAGCGGGAGACCTTTATGGACATAACATTTTTGTTTATGAAAGTATACTTGATACACATTTTTTGTTGTCTTCGAGGTCGTCTTGACAACAATTTAACTTTGTTTGCTGGATTCGTTAGGCCATTGCGGCTATGAACTTCGTTTTTTCTCGGTACAAGTAAGTCCCAACGAAGGAGGCCCAATTGACGCAGACTGTCCCGATTTAGTGAGGCTTGCAGCCGATTGTTGGAGTCAAAATCGGTCATCTCGAGAGCAACGGCCAAGATTACGATAAATCAACAAACTCACAAAAATCTAAAGAAACAGAAATATTGAGATAACAAATCCACATATAACGTGTTAATTTAGATACAAGTAGTATAAATTACGGGCGATGTGGAGGGGAGAGAGGAGAGGGAATGGGCAATGTTGTCATTCCTCTACCTTTTCTCACCACTTTCGTTATCTGTTGATGGAATATATGCTTTCCCAACTGTTTTGATTGTGTTATAATAGTTTTTTCGTTAAAATTTTTTGAAATTTGTTTTATGGAAGATTGTTTCGTAAAACTGTTTTAATTGTTTCACAGAAGTTTTACTGTAGAGACTTTCCAATGTTTGTTTTACAAAATATTGTTTTGTAAAAGATTTTGATTGTTCTACGTAAGTTTTCCTATGGAAACTTTCTGAAGATTGTTTTTCTGAAAACTATTTGTAAACTTATGTTGTTTCTCGTAAAAACTTATTAAAAGAATGTTTTTCCAGATAATTCGTATTTGGGTAGAAATCTCTTTATTTATTTTCTGGGGAAAAATATACCGAAATTTTTTATGTATTTTTTTGTTTAAGTCTGCACAACGTATGTGGAATTGTTATCTCTACATTTCCGGCTTGTCCTTATAAATGATACGATTTCGGGTGGTTTTTGCATTTGATTTCGATACGACCGATTTTGACCTCAAAAATCCACCAAATATTTGTTCATAAAAACTATATCCACACCCTTTATAATCATACGTATTTTTTTCATATGTTTGGTCCCTCTTTGTTTTTTGGATTCTCCATTTGTTCAAATTGTTTAATATTATAAAAGTATAGAATAGAAAGGCATATAAACTTGACTAAATTGATATAAAACATATCAAAAGTTCATGTCCACCATGCAACCGTCAACAACTCTTTCATCCATAATTCATTCGTCCACATCATGTTATACATGATATGTTATCCATGTTTATATGTATATAAGAAGTGAAAACATATGTACATATAGATCTATAGATAAGGAAAAAAATATCTTATTTTATTTATATATTTATATATTAAATTTGAAATATATACAAAAATTAATGGTATTGGAAATTTTGGTTTTAGTTAAAAAAAAATTGTTGTACGGGAAAAGAAAGATGAAAAAAATGAAATTGTAGATAGTTACCAATAATTTTTCATTTCCTTTCGATCGCAACAAATTGCACACACCTGAAAAAAAAATTATTTTCTATAAACACAAACTCATAAAGTGTCTCATAGTGCAAGGCACTTTTACAATAAAACCTCTGTAGTTTACCTAAAGATTATAAAACCTTTGTTAGTTACCAACAAAGAATTGGTCTACCGGATAAAACTTTTGAATCACCTATTATAAATATAAAGGGTTATAAGATCAAGTTTTAAAAGATCTGCTCTCTAGAAAATTCAAATTAACATGGTCTAAGATTTGTTAAAGGGTATGTACAAGCTGCTTATAAACCCATAACTTCTAATCATTAAAAACTCCGCAGTTAATGATATCTAGGTTATTATATCTGCAGTAATTTTAAAAATATTAATGGATAAATAAACCAGCTTGATTCTTGGGCTTAATATATAAGCTTTGGTTTAAAAACATTCGGTGGTTTTGTTCACTAAGGTTCATGTCTCGATTTTCAATCAACCCTTGTTTTTTTTTTTTAATATCAGAAGGTCATTCTATTAATCAAAATCAACATTTGGTTTAATTTAAAAATGACTGAACAAATAATTATAGGATGGATCTTATTACATACTCCCAGAAATATAACGATTGGAGACAAACGAGAAATTGACTTCAACAATCATATCCTCAATAAAAACAACTACTTGCATTGTTATATTGTTACTCCTGACAACTTATTAGCTGTTTTTACTTCTGAACCAAAACAAATCTCTAAATTGTAGTTGAATAATCTGTTTATACGATAAATGGATTAAAAGTGATATATTTATAGAAACATTTTAGAGTTTTTAATTTTATATTTATCATATATTGACTAATAACATATGAAAAGTAAAGAAATACTATTTATTGAAAAAAATTGTTTAGCTTAAAATTATAACTAACTAAATTTTTCTTAAACTCATATGAAATATTTAAGTAGTTAAAATAAATAAATAATCTTAAATAACTTACAATAATTTTATAATAATTTGCAAAAAAAAACTAAGAAGTAAAAGTAATAGAAAGGGCAAGTAACTTGCAATTACACCATTTTTAGCAAGTACTTGAAAATTTAAATACTTACTTTTTAATAAACCAAGTACAAGTTCAAATTTTTATTAATCAAACTAAGCAAATGGAGTACCAAGTATGCCAAAAATGACAAGTAATTAGTTTGTGCCCACCCTTATTAATAATCAGCATCCTCCATAAAGCCCTTCCTAAATTAAATACTGTATCATAATAAAATGAGAAGTCATCTAGTATATAAAAAAAGAAGAGGAAAAGGACCTTAAAAAGAAAAGGAAAAGAATTAAAAAAAAAAGATAGAAACCTGACTTGAAACTTGTATAAATAAGGATGCACCTGAAAGAACAATCATCCTTGTAAATGAATTACAAATGGTTGATCTCTTTTCTAAGGATATGTAGATATATAACCTTGTAGAAGATCCAAGTATTAGCAATAGAACATCTTTGTGTGTTCATCGAGTTTCGAATTCATCAAAATTATATTCCTTAAATAATAATTACCTTTTCAATTTTTTAATATCAGATGCGGTGGTTGACTAACCGGTAAATAAGAAAAGGCAGATAAAGCAAGAGAGAGTTCGAGAGAATTCCTTTCGATTTCAGATGAAGCATTAAGAGAATGAGAATATTTATTTAGGGGACGCTGCAAGACTATCAAATGAACATTATCACTAGCTAGGTTCCAAGGAATTTCCTGCAAATCGATTTGTTTGTTTGGTTCTTTGTAATTTAAACAGGTTATGGATCTTCATGGATGCATGAAGTGCCGAGTTTCATTGTATTATGAACCCATTCATTGAAATTCGCGAGATCAACTCCATTCTTAAGTTTAAATGGGGAGACTTATTGTTGGAGATGAGCTTTGCTCCTCTTTGAGGCACACTAAACTATGATTTTGGACTATCTACAGGTTTTAAGTCTGACAATGAAGACGGTCCAAAGAGAAGAAAAGAAACCAGTTTCAGAAAAATGGAAGACGGTGTAGAGAAAAGGAAAGACCTAGCGGATTCCCTTGTATAATTAAATACAAGTGGGAAGTCGTCTAAGCATTTGTTCACATACTAACACAAAAAGCAGATAGATATATTAGGGTTTATAACATGATTAGCTTTGTAACCTATAATCTTTGATGATTTTATTGTTCTCTACGCCAATTTCAATATACTCTCCTAATTGCCAATTTCTCTTGTATACAACTTATTTCAATTAACTCATCAATGAATTCATGATATCTTATAAATTATATTGATTTTAGACAAATTGGCCGAAGATCAATATTGAACCCAATCTCTTCACTAGCTATAATGTTCCTCTCAAAAATATTGTCAAGCTGATTTCATTATCTTCCCCAAATTTAAAGTTTGAGAAATACTCTATTATAACCATTTTTAAGTTTTTGTCACAAAAAAATAACATTCAAAGAGAAAAATGATCAAAATAAACTTTATTAAAGATGTAAATATACATTCATACTCATTAGGTTAACTAATCTAGACTTAGGGATAAGAGTTATGGGATGGGATTTTGGAGGTGAGGTTTAAAATTAAAAAAAAAAGTTAAAATTTTCAAAATAAAAAAGTCTATTTTGTTCATTTTTTTTCTTTTTGAAAGTTATTTTTATGACAAAAACTTTAAAAAGGCTATTTGAGAGATTTGCGCTTTAGTTTGAGAAATACTCTAATATAACTATTTTTATGTTTTTGTCACAAAAATAGCATTCAAAGAAAAAAATGACCATAATAAACTTTATTAAAGGGTGTAAATATACATTTATATCCATTGGACTAACTAATCTAAACTTACAGCTAAGAGTTATGGGATGGGGTTTTTGAGGTGATGTTTAAAATTTAAAAAAAATATATATATTAAAACTTTCAAAATAAAAAATCTATTTTGGTCATTTTTTACTGCTATTGTTACAAAAACTTTAAAAAGCTATTTGAGAGATTTGCCATTTAGTTTTTGAAATAATTTAAACACCAAAGTTGTCAATTGATTTCCCTACGCGGGTTCTTGAAACGCTTTACACACTATTGATATATCTAAGCAGGAACAGCATGAAATCAAAATCCAAAGCCAATTCAAACAAGACTAATGATTCTGTTTCAGCTGAAGCCTTAGTAGGTGGAGAAACTGTCTTTTAAGGTTCAAGAAACATTATCGTAGCTGAGGTAAACCCCAAGTAACATTTAAGTTCAAGAAACAAACTTACATTGTAAGCAAACGCTTCAGCTCATAGGGAACTATATAATATGGTATAAAATAGGTCGTTATGCAAAGTTTACATTACTACAATATATCAAATATAAATGAAAACAAATTTAAAGATAAGAAAACTCTTATTAGCAACCTTTCTTCTGTAGGGCTTTGCTTTAATTGACAAAGCGAGACTTAACTCTCACTTGTCCTGACTCCTTAACTCCAAAGTTTCCAAGTTTGACCATGGAAGTTGCAAACTCTCTGAAGAAAGCCTTTTGGTCTCGAGAAAACATCTCAACGATCCACTTGGTACGGTAATCGCCTAGAAGCGCCTGATCAGACCCAAACACTCCTTTCCCCGACAAGATCTGCTTGTAGTAATCATTATCGAAAACTGTGGTCGTAGAGTCCAAGACAGTCCCTGCATTTTTGCCTCGGTTGTTAGATCTCGGGCATTTCTTTTTCAGGCTTTGCGCAAATGCAAAGTTCATCGAAGGATCAACGTCATGCAACTTGCTGAAGTTTTGAAGACGGGCCTCGAAAGAAGAACAATGAGAGAATCCAATCGTGTGTCCCCCGGAGAGTGTAACCATGTCTTTCACCGACAAGCCTCTTGTTGCAAAGCTCTGGATCAGTTGAGAAACATTGAACGTAGGCCCTGGGAGATTGATGGTCTCGCTGGCTCGCGAAATGGTCCCGTCTTTTCTCCCTTTCAGTACGTTCCAGTAAGGACCACCAGACTAAGAAATGTCAAATATTGCGAGAGTCAGGGTTCTTACCGAACCATATATATTCAGACCATACAGGGACCAGTCTATTAAGAAGACTCACCAGGGTGACAACATCTCTGGCTGCGATGGCAATTACATCGGCACAAGAGACAGTACGAGGACAAACCTTTTCGAGCTTTCTCTTAGCATCTTCGATGACGTAGAATGACCGAACCGAGATGTTTGGTGGACCATCCTTCTCAGCTTGGGTTGACTTTGTTGAATCTAGTAGAATAGACGCATCACATCCCTACAACAACCCAAAAAGATAATTTACAAACGATCTTCATCAACTCCATATCTAGTTGGATCGAATATCAACGACCAAAAGAAGATGCATACCCTGATGAAGCAGTCGTGGAAGAACATTCTGAGGAGACGAGCAGGTACCTTTGGATCATACAAAGTTGCGTTCTTAACAGTTTCAAGTATGATTTTTTTCTGCAACGGGGCACGATCGATCATAGTAGTGAGCATCAAGAGCAGCTTTTGATGGCTTAACTATCGCAAAAACCGTAAAGATCATCGTGAAAACGAGTCTCTTCGAGAATGCCATTTTAAGTTTGGTGTAATTAAGCCTCAAAAACTTCTCTTTGTTCTTAAGAGTTGTTTTGAAGATTTGATGGAGAAAAGATGCGGGACTACTTGCCTTATATAAGGAGAGACATATCTGCAAATATTGGGAGGCTGACTTTCTAAAAAATGTGTATGAATATCTTTAAAGTTACTCTAATTATTAGTGACAAACATGTACATATTACGGTGTTCATATTTCTCTCTACAAAATTGTACTTCGAGTTTAAGCATGTACTTTAATTTTTTTCTTTACATTAAAAAGTCATTTAAATCTCAAACATGGAGTGGTCTGGAAAGCTAAACCGGAATGTAACAACCAACAAAATAAAATTCCTTAAAAAAAATTCTAGTAATCCTATCTAAACAATCTGCAAACATTGTTTTGCCCTCGAGCAATGTTAGAAATCCTGAAAGTTTTGAATCTTCGTTGTAGGGTTTCCATCTCCTCCAGCTCCGTGGAGAAGTTATGCTACACTTTAGACTCCCTAATCATATCAATAAGTCACTGCAGTCAGTCTGAAACTTCTAGCAGGTAGAGTGACAAAACATATTTTCCATTGCCCAAATAAGTGTTTCAAGCTCTGAGTGCAAAATAACTCTATTCTTCTTTTGTTTCTTGTACCTATTAGTTAGATATGTCCTGACGTGTCTTTGCAAACTCATCTACATCCACTAAATAGTGCTGTAGAAGTCCAAAAACCATCCACCAAACATATGTTATGCAAGCATATGGCTCTTGACTCAATAATATCTAATGGTTGTTGATAAATCATAGGTTTTAGGTTTTGACCATGATATAAGTTGTATTTAGAGTAACTGTTATAAGTTTTAGAGTCTTTTGGTTTTATCTAGTGTTTTACATGGTTTAGTTCTATTTGGAACAAAAAAGATCGAAATGATGCAAAATGAAATGGATGAAAGACTTTTCACCGATGGATGAAGCTCAGGTTTTGGCAAAATATAAAGAATTGAATTAGCTTTCCAATACCATTGGTTTGAGGTCCATCCAATGGTTATATCTATAGTTATGACCATTTTACTAAAAACTGATATGTATGTCGGTTCAATACGGAAAAAAGAATCCGTTTTCCTATTTTCTGTTTGGTTTTTCAAAAAAGGTGAACAAGACGTGTTTTTGACATATATCTACTATTTTTGAGCAACCTATTCAGCTAACATTTATATTACATCAGACTTTTAGGGTTTAGAGCTCTGGGAAGACGAAAGAATCTTTATGAACCCTTGTTATATATCTTTAATCTATTTATGCAGACTTTGTCATTGATTATGTCTTCGATGATCATGTCTGATTAAGCCATCTGTATGATTTAGGATTTTCTAGGGATTGATACTAATTGCTAGAATAAATTGATCGAGTTTATTTTTTAATCTTCATCTTGATTGTTCTTAATGCTAAACTTGAGTTGACATCCTTGATATTCTAGATCATAGGATAATTGGTAGACATGACAGTGTTATTAATTGCATGAAATTAGCTTGACGAGCTAAATAACTATTCACGAAGAAATTTAATTTATGGATTTAACGAACATATCAAACACGATCTTAATGCTTGTCTCAATTGTTGGAATTCACATTTTTTTGTTGAGATTTTAGGATCTAGACATAGTTTCTCGAGTGAAATCTGATTGACTTAATCACTATGATTTGAGTTCTAGAATTGTTCTTCATAAACCCTGATATTTTTTTGACTGCATTTCTGATTTCATGATTGAATTCCCTTGATAAAGCGTCTTTCTCTCATCAATTACAACCACTTGTATTTACTGTTTTTACTGCTTTCTAATTGCTTGTTTAGCTTAATATTAAAAAATAGTTTATTGAGTGATCTCAATCTCTGTGTATTCAATCTCTAAGTATTACAACCGACGCTCTAAAAGTGCAGCATTCCTCTTAGGATAAATTTGAGCATATCAAATTTTAGCGCCTTTGTTGGGGACTTTGTCTCGCCATGAAACTAGGTCTAGGATTTAGACTAGGCAATTTCCTTTCTAGTTTACTTATTATAAATTCTTGTGTTTCAGGTGCATGCATCTTAGTACTAGAAGCAATAAGGAAAAAAACTTTAGGATCTTTCAAACCAAGAGGAATCTGAGTTAGAACGTGCGAACCGTAAAAAAAGTAGCAAATGTCGGGTGGCACTCAAGAAGTAATGATCGACACTACTGAAAACCCAGTTTCGAACGACCCCAACAAAGCGTCGATCGACACCACACGGGAAAAGGTATACATGGTCAACTAGATTGTGCTAATGGCTGATACACAAGGAGTTCTACGAGACCAAGAGGGTCATGCATATAATGAGGCTGTGCAGAGGCTTGATGATGTTGGGAATGTGATTCCCAAAGAAGTCGTAGTTCCTGAGAATACTAAGAGACTACAACATATCTATCAGTTCTATCCTAAAGTATCTGCGATTAGACCTTAACCATTCGAGAGGAATAACTTTGAGCCGAAGCCCGTGTACTACACTCTTGGGGGTCAGCATCCTTTTCATGGTGTTCCTCATGAGCATCCTATGGACCATCTGAAGAGGTTAGAGGATCTGGCATCAAGCATCAAGATAAATGGAGTCTCGGAAGACTACCTCTCTATTTGGGGATGCAGCTTATTGGCTCAAGCAGCTGGCACCATGATTACTCAATTCCTAGAATGACACCAAACATGCTTTTCTGAACAATTTCTTTGATGATGTAAGGTTTGAGGAGCTGAGATCAAAAATCTATACATTTTTACAACGTTCTACTAAAGCATTCAAGACACCTTGAGAGCTTACCAAGAGACTGCCCACACCATAAATTTAGTGAAGTTCAACTGCTAGGAATCTTCTTCAGTGCATATATTGGAGGTACCAGATGGCTTTGGATTCTGAAAGTGAAGGGAACTTCAAAACCAAGGGTCTAGAAGAAGCAAAAAGACTGATTGACAATTTAGTGTCTAGCAATAGTACCAAAAATGCAGATCTGTACAGAATGAAGTTAGTTGGAATGGATGGCCAGCAGATTGGTGAAGTTATGCCAAGATGGATTCGGTTCACAATCTCCTTGTGAACAAGATACATGTCCACTGAAGCAGAATGTTCGATTGGTACCCATCTAGGGTCGAACGAAACCCAGAAAAGGAACAAAGACTTTACAAAAAGGCAGTGACGATTGACACACACCAAGTGTGACACCCCCGATCTGGTCTAAGTATAAGTTGACTCGACCAGCCGTGCAACAATCAAACAAGAACATGCACAGCCGATCACAAGTAACTTAAACCAAACCGAGAAGTCACAATGTATAGATAAATGATTAACCCGAAGTTCCTAGAATAAATCTAGGTACCGAAGGCCAATCATCTAAGTATACATATCCTATTAGGTACGACTCAAGGCTTTACAACCCGAACGAGTAATACCCAATAGTTGGTTCGTCCGGACAAGGACTAATATCATATGGAACCCGTACGTTAAAAACATTCTTTATAACTTATATATTTATTCATTGAAAAGCATCTTACACAAATGTTATAGATTAACCTCGAGGTTTTTGGAAAACAAAGTTTATACATAAGATATAACAAAACGGCTTTGCAAGGATAATAAAACTATCGATGGCTAAAGCTGTTCCTTCCCGTCCTAAGTAAGGGCTCCCGCCTATTGGTTACCTGCATCGTAAAGGAGTCATGAGTAACTAGTTTACTCAGTGAGTCTAATCCCACAACCCCAACAAATATTAGAAATATCCCGAGCAGAGAACTCCATTTGAATGCAGAGGAAATATATTCCTTAATTATTATATATAAGGCTTATCTTTTATCGATGTGAATCCTATCTTAAACATCACCTCCACAATCCCCGCCATTCACTCATACTTATAATTTATATATATATATATATATGCTAAACCCGGAAAACCACCAAGGCTAACCGAGCCTAGCGGGAAAATAAATATAACAATCATCTCCATCAGATATTCCAAGATCGAACATCTAATGCTGCATGCAGTTACACGGCCTCCAGGGTGCGACCCCATCATCGTGTCTTCGTGACCTTGTTCCATATCGCAGGACCAATCCACGGTAATGCGGGTACTTTAGGGAGAGTGAATATGATAAGACTTCACATGATTTATACTTATATACTTAGTAATATACTTATATATTAGTACTTGAGAACAAGTACTAAGGCTCGGGATAAACCTTAAGGAATAGAGAATAATATTTCTTAAGTATTTATTCTAAGAAGACACTTCACAATGTTCAATAGATTTACTTATCAATCAACCATAATTTTGTAATTCACTCAAGCAATATTCATTCATAACTCATGAATTATCTATCTAGACTCACCTTTGTTTATATGAGATTGGCTAAGGAAGACTAAACTCGAGCTCAAGCTAATCACACTCCACTTCACTTCTGATTCAGAACGTCCACAAGGAAGGATCCGGTTGATCCCACCACTGACCTCGGCCAATGACCTAAAACAAAGCAGTTCGGTACACAAGATCATTAATCCAACAGTTCGGTTTGGAAGAGGAAACTTAAATCAGATCTTATCAGCTCGGTTCAGGACAAAGCTTTAGCAGTTCATATCAAATCAGACTAGATCAGGATATGACAAGTTCAGACAATAGACAGCTCGGCTCAGACCAGTACTAGACAAGATCAAAACTGCTCGGTTCAGAACAATAATATTTTGGCAGTTTGGTTCACTCTAACTACTTAAATGAGTTCAGTTCAGGCTCGGTTCTACTCCTCCTATATCATAACAGTTTGGTTAAGACAAGGTTGATTCAGGACAAGGTCAGTTCATTTCGGTTTAACTTCAATAAGACCATAACCACTTAACTAACAGTTTCCAAAGACTGATTCCAACCGAAACTAAACTAAACTGATCAGTACACCAAATTAAACAAGGGATCCGACCATGACCTTAGCTAAGCAACCCACGGATTTGATCAGAACATGGCTAAGGCAGGTAGATGAAGCTTACCCTAATTCGTCATGGTTGGATGGTCTTAAACGGTTCTCCTCTCCAAGGTATACCAGCGGCTGAACTGATCACAAAGAGAGATGAGGGTTTGGTTCATAACAGAAGCTGAACAAGGCCTAGGGTTTAATCAAATTCTCTTACCTTCTGATCCTTCTCACTAAAACAAACTGAGGTAGGTGGTGGAGGAATTTCGTTCTGGTTTCTTATTGATCTTTCTCTTGGTTTCTCTTTCTTTCTTCTGAATTTTTACAATGAATTTTCTGTCTGATTTTCTCTTCTCTCTCTCTCTGATTTTCTTGGTTTCTCTCAGGTTTATGCACGACCAGAATGAGGAAGAAGAGGTTAAAAAGATGTAAGAGCTGCTTCTGATGACTAAACCACAGGGACAGCAAGTTGAGCTCTCAGCTAGACACATGGCGAGCTGTTTCATCTTTTCTGTCCAATGAAGTAACCAAGCAGCTGAACTTTTCCTTCCCAAGAAGAAAGCTGCAAGCAGGTAAGCAAATAGCTTGTGACTTGCACATGACTTACTTATTAACCAAGCAGGCAGGTAGCTTGTGACTGTCATGTGCCTTTTATGGAGAAAGCATGCAGGCAAGGTGGTGAGTTACCAAGGACTATTTATATAAATTATAAGAAGCTGGTCGATAATTTTCGGACAGTTTCTGATAAATATTTCCTCGACCTTTAAATCTCGTCCTACTTCAACTAAACTCGTCCAGCTTAAATAAAATTCGACCAACATAATTAATACTCAACCAAAACTATCAAGGGAAGTCCTTTCGACCACATGACAGTCCCGTTGAGACATTAATTCATCGGATCGATTTTATTTTTAAATCTGATCGTCCAATCTCCAAACTGATCTTATAGATTTTCTCGACCAAAATTCTATCCGCTCTTGAGGGTTATTACAATTACTGTTTACATTTAAAACTTCTCATAACATATCCAAACGTCTAATATTTTTGACATTACAAAATATTTTATTTATTTGTGCATAAATTTTAAAAAACTAAAAATATTATTTTAATAAATTATTTATCATAGAAACTTTAAATATTAAAATAAAAAATTGGAAATTCCAGTAATAAGATCTCTTTCAAAATAATAAACTTCGTGAGCAAAACCGGTTTCCAGCAATTTTCTGTATGTTGTTTTATTTTTCTGGGTGATGATATTGTTATCATTATCCCATTAATACCATACTAGTTGTTATCACTTGTGTGAATATTCCTCTGTAGATTTTAGTGAAGATCTGAGTGTGTTAAAAAAAGAGAGAGGAAGATCTGAGTGTGTTCGTATATATATATATATATATATATATATATATATCCTCTGTTTTGGAAGTAAAGAATAATCAAGAACACATAAAGGTCGAATCTTTGCGTTGGTCCAGAGAGAAATGGCTTCATCGTCTTCCTCTCTTTCTAGAATCTCAGCTCTCCAGAATCACATCTCCCCTCTTGAAGCCCACAACAAGGTTTCTTTCTGTATGAAAAAGATTCAACCTTTTTATCTTCTCTGTTCCATTTACTCTGTTCTTTGATTTGGTTTCTCTTCACAAGCAGCTTAGGAGTCTGGTCAAGATCTCTCCACAAGTATCTGAAGCCATATCCAATGGACATGCTGTGGTCGCTCTTGAGTCAACCATAATCTCACATGGTTTGTTTTGTCTTGGTGTCTGATCGAATTAGTTGTCAGAACTTAAACATAGTTTCTTGGATCTTGGTCTGATTTTCAACTGTGCATTGTTGTTGTAGGGATGCCTTACCCTCAAAACCTGCAAACAGCAAAAGAGGTTGAGTCCATTTGTAAGAGAAAATGGAGCTGTTCCTGCAACAATAGCTATCTTGAACGGAGTTCCTTGCATAGGTGAGTTAGCTTTTACAATTCAAAGAAACTCTTTATTAGGTAAAGGAACAAACACATAGGTGAGTTAGGTTTTGCTGTAGATGTTAATTTGTAGTAAACAGGTCTGAACGAGGAAGAACTAGAACGTCTTGCATCTCTAGGGAAAAGTGTCCAAAAGACTGCAGGCAGGGACATACCACATGTTGTGAGTCACTCTATGCTCTACTTATTGCACCATCATAATGTTCATCAGTACAACCGTGAGAACATAGGACTTGCTTATTGTTAAGTTTAAGTTTGTTTTCATAAGCGAATACTTATTTACTTTCAGTCAACGGAGACTGGTTTCTTGTTCTTCCGCATATTATGTACATTGTTTTACTTCAGGTGGCAACAAGAGCAAATGGTGCAACTACTGTCTCTGCAACGTTGTTTTTTGCTTCAATGGTAACTCAACTTGCTCATAGATCTTTCGTTAGTAACATTGCTATCATTTTAAACTGATTTAATCCAAATCATTTTGGTTGTTGTAGGTTGACATCCAAGTTTTTGTAACCGGGGTGTGCATAGGCATGCCAACCATAGTAAGTTGCATGTCCACTTTGTACTTTTAGTTTCAAATTTTATTTAGAAAAAAACTCTGTTTAGATGATTCTGTTGAGTATTGTTGAAGCCAATATGCGCTGCTATATTATGTGTTTGTGATGCAGCTATGGACATATCATCTGATCTTACTGCACTCGGAAGGACTCCTATAGCATTGATATCAGCATGCGTTAAATCAATACTTGATATTCCAAAGACACTTGAATATTTGGTATATAATCTGCTGTCAATGCATATTAGTCAAACATTTAAGAGTTAAGTTTTCATAGGAGCTATTCGTTGATAATGCAGGAAACTCAAGAAGTATATGTTGCTGCATACAAGAGTGATGAGTTTCCGGCATTTTTCACAGAAAAAAAAAGCGGCTGTAAGGTGCAAAGTTATCCATTAGCACTGAACTCAATCACTTGGTTCTACTTAGATATTTAGTTCTGATGACTTGTGTAGGCACCTTCCCGTGTTGATAGCCCTGAAGACTGTGTGCTCGAGTAATAGGCAAGAGAATGACTTAGAAGTTCAATAGTACATGAGTTTTGATCCCTTACCAACTACCACCTTGAAAACCTGCTTTTGTCAGATGCAAACATGAAGCTAAACCGTCAGGCAGGGATTCTATTCGCTGTTCCAGTCCCAAAAGAGCATTCAGCTGCTGGAAATCTTATTGAATCAGCAACACAGCGTGCTCTTACAGAAGCAAGGTCATAAGAGAAATCTTATTTTTCAGTCTGACATCTGAATTTGATTTTTTTTTCCAGGGAACAAAACGTAACTGGAAATGCAGAAACTCCATTCTTACTTGCACGAGTAAATGAGTTAACTGGAGGCACGTCACTTGCTGCAAGTATCCTTTTTCTAGAAGTTTCCTAAATCTTTCAATGTCCAATCACTTCAAGTAGTTCAGAAATTGATATCTGTATTTAAGATCCAAACCCCTTTAAGAAACAGCAATGTCTCAGCATTGTAAATCTTGAGTTCTCCTTGACACAGTTCAGATATTGCCCTTGTGAAAAACAATGCCCTTATCGGTTCTCAGATTGCAGTAGCGCTTTCTAAGCTGATTTGAGCTTGCTTATCAACCTGAAGCTCAGACTCAGGTTCTTAATTTAGAACAGGTCAAAGATGTTTTAGATTGGTTGTTATCCAGTGTTTTAACATTGCTTATGAAAGAATGTTTCTTTAGCCCAAGAAACTCCTTTTTAACATATGTTCACATGTTATATGAAATATTTTTGTATCATGTGGAACCTGATCTGTCTCCTTGTGCAACGTTCTCTAAAGAATAAAATATTGTATTATCAATTATATACAAAGTATCTCAAGGAAAGCTCTGATCTAGAGAGTATATCTATTTCTGCTTCATCTAACTCTCTCTCTGCAGTTTTTGGACAACAATGGCTGCAATAAACGTTGACTTTCAGCTCTGCTTCATCTTCATCATCCTATGGCTCATCACACGCTTCTGCCTTTCTTTCTTATTCAAGAAACCAAATGAGTCACAACTCCAAGACTGTGAACTGCCCCCCGAGCCCACCATCTCTACCGGTCATTGGTCATCTGCACTATCTCCTCTCTGTTCCAAGTCACAAATCATTTCAGAAAGTCTCTTCCAAGTATGGTCCTTTCCTTCACCTTCGTGCCTTCAATATCCCAATGGTTCTTGTCTCATCAGGCTCCATGGCCTACGAAGTTTTGAGGACCCACGGCTTGAACTTTGCCACCCGTGACCGTGAGGTTCCTATAATGGAAAAATCAATACTCTTTGGATCTTTTTGGCTTTGTCTCAGCGCCTTATGGTGTTTACTGGAAGTTCATGAAGAAACTATTAGTCACAAAGCTTCTCGTGGGGAAGAACTCAAGACTTTTCGTGCTATGCTGTTCGATAAGGCGGCAAAGAATGAGGTTGTTGATGTTGGTGAAGAGATGATGAAGCTGACGAATAACTCCATTTTTGCAGGATGATAATGGGGAGGAAATGTTCTGAGGAGAACGGTGAAGCAGAGCACATCAGAAGCTTGGTGACTAAATCACTTAGTTTGGTGAGGAAGTTCCTTATAGCTAGCACGGTTGGTCGACTTCTCAAGAAGCTCGGGATCTCGCTGTTTGAGAAGGAAATCATGGAGGTCTCACGGACGTATGATGAATTGCTGGAGAAGATTATTAAGGAACATGAAGAGAATCCGAACCAGAAAGAGGACAGAGACATGATGGATGTTCTGTTAGAAGTTTGTGCAGATGACAACGCCGAGTTTATGATTTCCAGGAACCAGATTAAAGCGCTTTTTGTGGTACTGTTCTGTGTTTCTCCTTCATGTACTTTAATGGCTGCTTAAAGTCTCTTTATCTTTCAACATTGCTTGTAGGAACTTTTCCTTGGAGGCACTGATACATCAGCACAAACAACACAGTGGATAATGGCAGAACTGATTTAACCACCCTGAGATTCTTAAAATTTTGAGAGAAGAGATTCAAGAAACAGATCTCTCAAACCTGCCGTATTTGCAGGCTGTGGTGAAGGAAGGGCTAAGACTACACCCGCATTCACCAATCTTGGTGAGGAATGCAACGGAAGGATGCAAGATCGGAGAGTTTTACATACCACAGAACACTACAATGATCATAAACTCTTATGCAGTGATGAGAGATCAGAATTCATGGGAAGAACCAGACAAGTTCCAGCCAGAGAGGTTCATGGTTTCTCCTTCAAAGGGGAAAGAAGAGATGAGAGAGCAGTTATCTATGAACTACATTCCTTTTGGGAGCGGAAGAAGGGGATGCCCTGGATCAAACTTAGGTTATATCTTCATTGGAGTAGCCGTTGGAACAATGGTACAGTGTTTTGACTGGATTATTAATGGAGATAAGGTGAACATGGAAGAGACTGGAGATATGACCTTGCGCATGGCTCATCCACTTAAAATGTACTCTTGTTGCTCGAATTGACCCTTCAGCCAGCTTTGGGTCTGCAGTTGATGGTTGAGTTTGATATGTCATGTTGAAGATGCAGACATACAGTATGTATGGTAACGTTGTTTTTGTACCATTCATAACCGAACTTGTTGTCTTTATGTCTGAGACATCTGTTAAATAAGGGATGGTGATTGTGAAACTTCAGTAGTAAATGGGAAAAGTTGCAGATAACAAGAAATGCTACTAAAGACGTCAAAAGGAAGATAGTTGCACGTTTTAGATTGTTTAATTATCATTACACGTTCACTACCTACCTGCTATTTCTGATGATAAACTTGGGCTTCCAGCTTCAGAAGAAGGCTCTACTGCCATAGAAAACACAGGAGCTCTTGCTCTTTATCTTTGCTGGGAGGAGCTCGAGTTCTCTGATTGAATCTGGCTATCGATGTCCAAAGGGAGTTTCACCTTAGCCAGTGATTCATTCAACATGCTGCAAGCTTTCCGTGTCAACATGCTGCACTACCTGTTGTTCTAGTTCAATTTCATTATCAGAACAGGTTTGATAACCGCTTCATTTGTCACCTTCAAAGGGGAAAGAAGAGATGGAAGGACAGATAGCTTTGTACTATTGTCATCAAACATAAGTTAATGACTTCTTTGGGGTAGCCATTGGAACAATGGTACAGTGTTTTAACTCGAGTATCAATGGAGATAAGGTTAACATGGAAGAGACTTCTCTTTGTACTGTTTATAACAGAACTTGTTTTGTGTCTTAGACATCTGTTAAAGAAACTCGTTTAAAGTACAGGAGAAGGTTGCTGGAGGACAAAGTTGCAAGATCTTAGTGTACTAAATTAGAAAAAGTTGCAGATAACAAGAAAAGGCTGAAGGCAATAGTTACACATTTTAGATAAGTCTACTTTCAACTTATTATTACACTTTCATTAGTTGCTACTCCTGACACCGACTTTGTGATGCCTCCAAAAGCTTCAAAAGAAGGCTCTACTGCCATAGAAAACACGGGAGTTCGCACTCTTTGGAGTCTGCTGGGAGGAGCTTGAGTTCTCTGATTGTGTTGGGCTATCCATGTCCAAAGGGAGTTTCATCTTCGCCAGTGATTCAGTGAATTGCTGCAAGCTTTTTGTGTACA
This sequence comes from Moricandia arvensis, assembly GCA_905132765.1. Taxonomy (NCBI): domain Eukaryota; kingdom Viridiplantae; phylum Streptophyta; class Magnoliopsida; order Brassicales; family Brassicaceae; genus Moricandia; species Moricandia arvensis. Next base: position 24,787 of record CAJHQP010000152.1, read on the forward strand.
TGTCAACAATATCTTGCTGCACTACCTTTTGCTCTGGTTCATAGTTCACTGTCAGAATCGGTTTCACAACCTCTTCACCATCGCCGTTGTCGATGGTATCTGTTGGCTTCTTCGCTCCTTGGTCTGAACCTGAGTTTTTTTCTTCACTTGAAAGCTTTGAATCATCATGATTATCCATTGGCTTTTTCACTTCTCGGTCTGAACCTGAGTTGTTTCCTTTGCTTGATAGTACTAAATCATCATGAGTGCCCGAGGAACCGGAGCTAACTGCAATGGATGGAGAAGAGATTCCGTTTGTGAAGTCAGTATTTGTTGGAGCTGCTGCTTCTTCTTCTTCAACAGTGTCAACAACTGCAGACTGAACACTGTTTACTTCCACAAAGGCGGTTTCAGAGCTCACAAAATCATCAGAATCAGTACAGGGAGTGGCCAAGTAACTAGACACCATTTGATTGTTTTCACAGACAATCTTCGGATCCAAAAACTCAGACTCATCATCAACCTCAATAGAAGCCAACTCACTCTCATCCACCGTTGGAACCGCAGGAATGTGCATCACCTCAGGGAACTCTCCTGCGTACGAGAGAGACAACTCAACAAAACCTGCAGGAGAGTGAAACAAATCTGTTGAAGACAGAGAGAACTCTTTCTCCAGCTTCCCATTCCTCACAATCACTTGAGACAAAGGGACAAGAGTGAATCCAAGTAACTGATCCTCAAGATAGTTCCTCACACGGCTCATCATGTATATCTCACACTTAAGCGAACAATCAACACTCTTCACATGGAACTGAAGAGTATCGTCGAAGACAGGGTTTCTCCCTCCACCGTTGATGATCTTTGTAGACAAGGAGGTCTCTGGATCGCTTGTGAGAGAAAGCTTAGCATACACGTCTTGCTTATGATAGATGCAGATGTTGTGAATGTCCCTAGCTTGGTGAACAAAAACTTCAAGCACACCGATGAAGCTGTCTGAATCAGACGAGATGACAGCTTTCTTGGTCTTGCTTTCATCACTACTGCCATTCAAGTGGATACCATTGAAGGTTGACGCCACAGATTGTGGAGACTCCATTACAGGAACTGCAAACAGACAAACAAAAAAGATAACAGGTGAATTGTTTTGTTTAAATTCTCTATATAACTAACAAAAAAGACACTAACCCAAACCCTATCAACTTGTCTTAATAGAATCTAAGCACATTACAGAACTTTAAGATGGATGTAATTAGAAGCAAAGCTCGAGGAACTATTCAAACAGACAAGTATCACAGTTCGGTCTTAGAATTGTTATTACCTGATCTGAAGCAAAAGAAAGCTATTACCTTTGAATATGATCAAGAGGGTTGCTTACTCAATTAACTAAGTTACTAAAACAAAACAACCACAGAGGCATCCTTTAAACACACAACAAAGAGAGAAAGGGTATATACAGATTCCAAGAAAGCAATCAACTTTCTCGAGGAAACAAACAACCAAACAAACAAACCGCCCATAAACCAAGGGACGAGAAAGGATGTTCCAGAATTAAAGGATTAAAGTTAGAAAAAGACTTAAACTTTCATTTTAATAAAGAAGAAATTAAGACTCTTGTTATAACCTTTTAATTTTGGAGGTCAAAAAAGAAGAAAGCTTTCTCTGTTTTCTTCTTCTTCTTCTTCTTGAATTTTGTGCTGAGTTTTTTTTTTTTTTTAAGCTTTCTTGAGCTTTGAGAAGATGAAGGTGGAATTAGAAAGTGTTAAAGAGAGAACAATAATTGCGTTTTTTTTTAATATTCATCCAAAGACTTTTCTAGGTAGGCAAAAGCACGATCCATTCCACGGATTATAGACGCCTCTCCTTTTCTTTTTCTTCACTTTTGTTTGTATTCAATTTCTTTTTTTTTGTTTGTATTCAATTTCTACACCACAACGGCTCTTAAAGGTTGTAGTGAAACTTACCCTTTATAAAAAAGTTTGTATCTTTTTTTTTTTCTTTTCCTTTTGAGCAATTAGCAGGAAGTTATGGACCAACTTGATTTGCTTTGGTATGGTTTCCTTTTGCTAGATATTTGTTTGGTCTGGCTCAATTTAAACCTGATGATTAAGACTTTGTTCAATTTCCATATTGCTGGAGAAAGTAGGTATGGGTAATCAGATTTTGGTGTCAGGTTCAAATCGGTTTAAATCGGATCAAGGTCTTTAAGATGGATAAAATATAGATTCATGTACTATTCATAGAGTTTTGGTTTGGTTTTGATTGGTTCCACTGATTTTAAATCGGTTCGGTTTCGAATATTATATATAAGTATATCAAAAAAAACTTAGGTATCATTTGGTTTTAAAAGTTTAACCAAAATCTGCTAATTTTTCTGAAATTGTGTAAAATAATAAAAAATAACTGAAATTCAATATTATTTTATTTAAATTTAGCATCCAAAATATTATACTATTTAAAAATGTTAAAAGTTTAATTACAGTTGAATCATATATAAACGTATACATGTCAAAAATAAAAGACATTTTTGAATTTTTAGATTTTCAGATAGAATTCCAAGTAGAAAATTTTTTAGACCTATATAAATATTTATAATGTTTTGTTTCAATTTGGTTGAACTTTTTGGATCTAAATAAAATGCTCAAGACCAAGAAAATATATTGCAAACGCACTCAAAAACAATTATAGTATTCGATGTCGGCAAAGGAATAACCAGCCAATCTCTAAATTATTAAGGCTCAGTTATGGCCTAGTATACAGTAGGTTCATATCAAAATACAACAATGTAGAGTTAAGAGGAAGAAACCACAAGATGGAAGTGACAACAATGAGAAACATGAGTGGTATTACAAAAACTACATATGCTCACATACCCTTCAGAAGTGTTGTTCATGGTCACAAATGTTCTCTCTTACAGTTGAAAAAAACGAAACGAGCTGATCATCCACAAGCGGTTTCTCTAAGTTCAGTTTCAGGTTTTGTACAACCACCATATGGCAATTCATAGAACTCAGCTAAGTATGTCAACGCTTCATAGTTGTCGTTGCATACCTTCCACAACGCAGACACTTCTCCTTTGTAAACAGTTCCCAAGTCTTCACAACTCTCAATGAACTCAAACAGCTTTGAGTAGAAAGAATCATAGTTCATCACAATGAATGGAACCCGCAACACAGATCCAATCCTATTGAGCTGAATCAATGCCAAAAATCTCAAACATCTCATCGAGCGTGCCAATGCCTCCTGGCAATGCAATAACTGCTGTCTTGGCTGAAACATTGTTTCTAACCACTGCGTCCACTAATCCATGCTTTCTCGCCGAGAAAAACCTAGAACATTGATTCCACATCACTCACTGTTGTGCTTAAAAGAGACCAGAGAGCGTGTAGTTAAGTTACCTGCAAGTGTGATAGTTTTGAGGAGGGAGATAAGGATGAAACTTGGAGGCAGTCCATTCACCAGCTTCTTTTTCAATTTTGATGCCACCGACGGGTTTCTCAGCTTCCAAAGCACCTTTACTCACAGCATCCATGAGTCCTGGTCCAGCTCCAGACCATGTAGTACAGTCCAACAGAGTCGCTGCCTAATCAAATACACATCTCTAAGAAAAACTCTACATTGTAATTAGATAATGTGAATGGTTTGGTTGGATTCTAGCAGAACCTAAGTAGAGGATCCCTCTCCCGAGCCTATGTATGAGGTCGAAGCAAGTCTCTAGCTCTTTCTTAACCTTTCAAACAAGTGAGAATCAACAGCTCACATAGCCTATGGCTATATACCAACCATAAAAAGGCCAAGACTTTACAGGATACAAACAGACACTAAGCCTGTTTTTGTTATGTCTCATTCTCTAGGGACTTGGCAATCTACAAACGCCGACAAGGGTAACATAAAGTTTCAATCTTTTCTCCTATGATCATCAAAACAACTTAACGGGCATAACTGAGAGTTTCAACAGTTTCTGACAAACACAGTTGTGGGTTTTTTTTGTTACCTCAAGTGGGCTACTTCTCTCGACGAGATCCTCAGAGATAGACCTGCACTTGAGGGATCGAGCTGAATGTCTCCTAATTGGATTACCAACCCTCATTTTCAGACAACTTGGGGCTCTTTCTGTCAAAGAGCTGGTGGGTTTCGGTGTGTGTGTCTTGGGGGAGAATAGGAAACTCCGTGAGGAGCCCAACAGCGAAATCTCCATCTTCTTCTGATGCGCACGATTCTCAGTTACTTGAGACTGAGGAGGAACAGAAACAAACTCGGGAGGGCTCTGCACGGTGTCGTTTGGGGAGGATGGGTGGAACAACCTTTGATATTGTCTCATGATTCAGTAGGTGGCTTGGAAATGGTTAGTTCGGTCCGGGTTATTCCGTTATTTTTTTCTGTGCCAAACTGAACCATAAAATTTGGTTTGGTATTTGGTTAGTTTTGGTAATGAAAATTTTACCAAAATTAACCTATTTTTTTTTTGTTTTTGTTGATTTTGATTAAGCTTACTTCAGTTAACTCAGTTATTAATTTTTAAAAAAATTGGTTTAGAATTTTTGTTAAAGCTGGTATATTTAGTTATAGTTTCTTTCGTAAATAGGAAAAAAACTAATTGATTGTCGAACCAAATAAAACTGATAATTGAATTTTTTTTAATCCACCTAATTGAACCAGATTCATAATCCAAACTGGATTTTAAAATAAATGCATAGCATTTTACAATTTTAATATAAACCTATAAAAGTTCTATTTATTAATATTTTGAAATAAAATGTATCATTTACAAACACAAAAAGAAAATTATAGATATAACATACATTTAATTTTAAAGTGTTTAAATCTAGAATGGCTTTATTAAAAAAACTTTATTATTTCTCTAATAGATGTGGAGATATCAAAAATACAAATAATTAAAAATAAATTGGACAATGGAAAAAGAAATCAAGCGAAAAAAAAATATAAGGTACAAAGATATTGAAACAATTTGTTCAAGTATTAGAACAATCCCAAGTCAGAAGCAGCTTGAGACTTCCAATCCCTAGCTTTCTCAAACCCATTTGTAAAATTCTCAAAATCATCAATTGTCTGATCAATCTCTTCCTGTGTGTTCATAACAAAAGGACCAAACTGAACCACTGGTTCACCTATGGGCTCACCACCAACAAGAATAAACCGAAGTGCCAGACCAGAATCAGAACCGTTCCAAGCCTCTAACCGGTCACCACCTGAACCTAGAAGCAGCAAGTGATGCGCGGCAGCTGTTGAATGTTGTGACTTGGCATCTCCAAAATGACCACGGCCTTGAAGAACATAGACAAACGCGTTCCAGTGAAGTGGAATGGGCTGAGAGACTTTGGAACCAGGTGGGAGAGTGAAGTCTAGATACATTGTTGGTGTTCTTGTGCAGATCTTTGACTTAACTCCATTCCATTCTCCTGCTATGATTCTCACTCTCACACCATTTTTCTCTGCTTGTGCTATATCTTTGCTCTCTATCTCTTGATAACTAGGCATTACTCTGAAAGTTCATAGAGTTTGAAGTAAGAAAACACAAAATCTAGTATATTAAAAAACTATGGATCACTCCACATTACCTATATGAATATTTATACATAAAATAAGAAGCTTACAGTTTATGTTTTGATGAAAGATTAATCCAAAGCTGCAAGCCTTTGCTGTGAGTAGTAGTGCCAGTAGTGTTAGAAGAAGGCACTTCAGAGTGAACTATGCCTTTTCCTGCCGTCATCCATTGTAATCCTCCTTCTCTTATTACCCCTTTGTGTCCTTCACAGTCTTCATGCAAAACTTCTCCCTATAAACAATGATGAGTGAATTGCATGCGAATTATTTACTATTTCTTGATTCTCTTTTGCATCTACAGCCTTAAACAATGATGCACATAGTATATGGTAATGCTATAAGCTTATAACAACATTCTTTTTTTTTTTTGGATATAACAACATTCATATAATGAAAGCCAACATTAATTTTTTTTGTTCATTTGTAAGAATTGTTTTTGTTTTGTTTTTTTATCAATTGATTACCGTATAATCGACTCGTTTTAATTTGTTATTTAAGCTCGAGTAAGAAAAACGAGTAATATGAAATTTGCAAGGCTACCGAATGACGAAAGTAAGTTCTACGAAGCTACAAATCAAAATCAACAACTTATGCGGAATTTTATTTTCGATTATATCTTATTGACTTATTTGAAGTTGCAAATTATATTATATAGAATACTATAGTACTACATTGTCCACATGTCTAGATAAGCGCACATTTTTGCATGCGGCATCACGTGACATAAAGGCTTTCGACAGCATGGCGTAAGGATGATGCCATATAGAAGGATGGAGTGGCGGAGCCACATGGTCCAAGGGTGGGGCAGATGCCTCTGATGGTTTTTAAAAGTTCTATGTAAAATTTTGATAGTGTTCTTCATGCCCTGAATAGTTCTTTAAACAATTTTGATAATATCTCCTATAACATTCATCTCTACACCTGCCCCTGGACACTATAACCGGTATATTTAGGATTGAGCACAAAGCGAGTATTTAGGTGAATTTCATACTTGACTTTAAAAATGTAGATTTGTACTTAACTTGTTAAAAACGGGTATTTGATATCTTCAGTACTTGATCAAAAATGAATTACTTGTAAGTTATTTGCTCCACTCTATTATTTGTTACTTACAAATACTTGTAAATTATTTATGAATATTTTTGAGTATTTAAACGACTTACTAAATAATAATTTATTAAAAATAGACATAAAAGTTTATTTATTTATTATACTTAAAACACAAGAATTGATTTAAACAATTAAAAAAAGATATATTTTTTGATATACAAACATTTTATATTTTTACGATAACAAAAATGTCTTTTTTTTGTAAGTAACTATTAGTAGCTAGCTAGATAGCTAAAAATTTTGATACTTGTTATTGTCTTATACTTATAAGTATCTAGATTTTATTATTTAATACAATTTGACGACAATGAATATTTGACTAGTCAAGATAAAAAATAAATAACAAATATAAGATAAGTGATGAGTTTTGTGCTAAACTTAAATGCAAGTAAAAAATAATATAAATATTATAAATAAATAAAGGGTATTTTAATTGAGCATGTAACAAATAGCAAATAATGAATTAAGTAATGAGTTGAATATTAGAAAATATAATGATAATTAAATTAGTTTTGTAAGTAATAAATTTGTCGATTTATTACTTATCTTGATAATATTAAGTATTTAATTTTTTAAGACAGGTAGGGATCAAATAGAAAGTTTTTAAAACGAGAGAACGAGTAGTAATCTCCAGCCTTAGGTATATCCATTCGTTCTCTTCCTGTAAATACGTCCATTTTAATACAAAGATGATAACACAAACCCAAGTCTTTGACTACTTCTATTTAAAACGACAAAATATAATTTTAAATCAAAACTTCTGGAAACTTTGGTCTGACGAGTGTTTACATAACCATGACGTCATCAGGTATCTAAGTATATTTGGATTAGTTTATAGTGGTGGAGTATTTCCAATAGTATTAAATCAAAACTTCTGCAGTTACCACCGCCATCAATAGTATTAACTAATCCAAATATGGCTTTACACATCTTCAGTTGTATTGCAAAGAGTCATCCCACACGGGAACAATTGCAATGAGGAGTATTGCGATGCAGAACCATGGCCCCATCGCACTGGAATTGTTTGAAAGTGTTGAGTGCAGTCTAAACATTAACGGACTCCACATGTACAAAATATGGTTCAATGCTTTTTTAAAAGAAAATGAAATTGTTGTATATTATCTCTCTTACTCAGACCTTTTTCTGCTGGCAGAAATCAAATTTTATTTAATAAAGAGGTATATGTATTATATATTATTATTATTTTTTATATTTTATTAAAACTTGAAGGGAAAACGAGCAAACCCTAGCAGAGAGAGCATAGCGACGACGGCGACCAAGCTCGAGTTCCTTCGAACCGTAGCTGCATCGTCATCCTGGATAAGAGATCATTGTCTCTTGCCCTAAGTTTTCTTCTCTGTTGTCCGGATCTAGTTGTAGCCGTCGTCATCTTTGTGACATCGGTGCCTCACGACGGTTCCGTGTATGCCATTCATCGGTTGTTCGCATCGCTTATCGTCTGTAGCTGCCTCACGACGCTCCGTGTCCGACGTTCTCATTGTTATCGCAGCTGCATCGTCTAGCCCGGGGAAGACACCGATCTCAGGCTGGTGGCTATCATACGACGTCTCTCGTTGATCAATAGACCACTGTCCATCAAGACGATCCCGGGCCTAATCTCTGATCATCTTCTCCGGAGGTGATCTCGGTGATCTCTGTTTCTGGTTACCGTAGTGATCGCGAAGCTGTATCTCCTTCATCCTTTGATGAGTGGATAACACGTTAACTATCGAAGTATCAGATCATTGTCTGGTGTTTCACTCGGAGACGGCTTGTTCTGTGTCCTCAAGACGACCTGTCCTGAATTGGTTCCGGCTTGTTCCGGCTTCTGTCACTGATCTGGGACGCTAAGAACTTATACCCTTTGGTATAAGCGAAGTGCTTTCCGAGCTCCCAACGACACTCTTTGTTGATCGTTTCGGGCTCCATGGCTGCTCATTTGGGAGCTTCTCGTATGGGAACGTCGGCGAGGATGGGGTCTGCTCACCTAGCTGACATCAAAGGCAAAGGCTTGCTTTACGAAGACGATGACGAACCAATAAAACTCACAGATCATGATGATGCCTTTGTTATTAAGGAATTCAAGCTCTCTCTCATTGGTAAGATCTTGAATCCGAGAAAACAAAAGGTTGAGAAGCTTCTCCAAACAATGCCGTCACAATGGGGTTTACAAGACAGGATTACGGCAAATGATCTGGGGAATGGAAAGTTCCTCTTTAACTTCAGTTCTGAGGAAGATCTTAACTCTGTTCTTCGACAGAGTCCTTTCCATTTCAACTTCTGTATGTTTGTGCTAGTGAGATGGGAGCCCATAGTTCATGATGATTATCCATGGGTGATTCCTTTTTGGGTTCAACTGGTTGGTTTTCCCCTACACTTATGGACTGATAGGAATCTGAGGAATATTGGTGGGAGAATTGGGTTTGTTGATACCTTGGAGCTATCTGAGGGTCTTATGCTCATACAGATAGATTCACGTCGACCACTGAAATTCTCGAGAAAAATCCAATCTCCACAGGGGGACGAAGTTACTATTGAGATTAAGTATGATATGCTAATCAAGCACTGCACTATCTGTGGAATGCTCTCTCATGAGAAAGGATATTGTCCTACTGCTAGTATTCACAATCGGCTACAACAGCCGAATGAGAGGTCTGATGTTTTCTCTAGAGTTCAGCATCCTGCGGTGCAACAATCCCAGCAGGCTGTAGCAAAGGAGGACTTTGAGAATACCTATGGGAGTCGATCTTCATGGCGTCAGAGGAGCGATCAGACCCATGATGTGCTAAGAGTGGACATATATCGTGAAGGAAAGGGACACCAAGAGAGTCAATCTCGCTATAGAGATAGCTATGATACAAAAGGGGAGGGAAGAACAGTGAGAGCCTCCAGGAATCGACAAGATTACTACAAAAGTACCAGACATGGTGGTCAATATGAGCCATATCGACGTATGGCCGAGCAACGATGGAGAGCTAAATCTCCATTGCAAGCGCAAAAGGAGAATGGTAGAGAGTGCCGTACTGGAGAGATGGGTGCTGGGAGTTCTCGTGAGAGTGGTATTGCTGTTCCACTTGCCATTGTTCCTTATGAACAGATGGCAGCTGTCTCTAAATCACCGGTGGCTGAACAACTGACGTGTGGTGAAGTTCGGCAAAAGAGGATGATAGCAAGCAAGATTGTGACTCCATTAGCAGGGGGAAACCCTATGGAGAGTAATGTCACTACCCGTGCTAAGGGTGCAGCTCGTGCACTATCCTTCTCTCCTCCCCAGGCGCCTGAGATCAAGGAGGATCAGATTATTGGAGCACTAGATGATATGGAGTTGGATGGGCAAGAGGATAGTTTGGAAGGTTTTGCGCCAAGTGAGGATGACTTGCTGGGGGAAGAGTTGTTGGAATCTGAGTCTAAGTGGCCAGAGCCACTTTATGTTGTGGAAGGTAGATCAAAATTAGCAAGAAAGACAATGAGAGTTCAGAAGCCTGGCGTTAAGAGAAATGCTCCTTTGAGCTTTCCAAGTAAGAAGTTGGAGTTCCTCCGTTGGGGATCTCCTAGCAAATGAGTCAAATCTCTGGGATCAAGTTCGATCAGTGGGGCTGGTAGATCAGGGCGACTCAGCACGAGGAGGATGAGAGATAGGCTGGAGAAAAGAGAGGAAGTGATGAGGCCTAAAAACTCATCCAACAGGGACCCATGAAGACAATCAGTTGGAACTGTAGAGGGATTGGGAACAACCTCACAGTTCGACGCCTTAAGGAGATGTGTCAGAAGCATCGCCCAGGACTTGTGTTCCTTTCGGAGACGAAGAATAATAGGTCTTTGTTGCAAAACATTCAGACCGAGTTAGGATTTGATCGTTTGTTTACCGTAGAGCCACTTGGTTTTAGAGGTGGTTTAGCTTTGTTTTCATTAGAAGAATTTCAAATTAATGTTTTGTTTTCTAATAACAGAATGATTGATGTTGAGGCAATCATTGATGGAATAAAAGTCTATATGACATTTGTGTATGGTGATCCTGTCGTAGAACAAAGAGATCAAGTATGGGAACGTCTTACGCGTTTCTCCATAATAAGAAGCGGACCTTGGTTTATGATAGGTGATTTTAACGAAATAACAAGCCACGAGGAAAAAGTGGGAGGAAGAACACGATCAGATAGCTCTTTCCTGCCTTTCAAACAAATGCTTAGTGACTGTGGAATGCTGGAATTTCCGTGTTCAGGAAATATGCTATCATGGGTTGGAAAAAGAGCTGGAGGTACCACTGTTCGATGTCGACTGGATAGGGCTGTCGGGAATGAGGATTGGCATGAAAAATTTCCTCACTCGACAGTAAATTATATGAGGCTGTGGGGATCGAATCATCGTCCGGTCCTTGCAAATATTCTGTCAAAACCTGTAAGGAAATCGAAATCTTTCAAATTCGACAAAAGATGGACTGATAAAGAGGAAATACGACGAGTTATTTTGGAGGGTTGGAAATCTCCAGACCTTCCACCGAATGCGGACATTATGGAGCACATTTCGAGCTGTCGTAAGGCGCTTGGAATATGGAGGAGACAGAATGATCTTAATTCTGAGAGGAAAGTGGAGGAGTTAAAGGAGAAAGTAGAGGGGCTGTTTTTGGACGATACTGCCACAACCGATGATATAGCGGTTGCTCTGAAGGAACTATCTGACGCTCTTAAGGCGGAAGAAATGTTTTGGAAACAAAAGAGCAGGAATCTCTGGCTTAAAGAAGGGGATCGAAATACACAATTCTTCCATTCAGTAACTAAGCAACGGAGAGCAAGAAACAAGATTACTCAGCTCCTAGACTCAAATGGGAATGTGGTGGAAGATGAGGAGGGTTTAGTTGTTATAGCCACTACACATTTTAGAGAGCTGTTCGAGAGTTCCAACCCGGGGAATATAGACGAGGCTCTTGCCGAGGTCTCCACGAAGATTACTGAGGTGGATAACGCGAAATTAACAGGCCCGGTTACGGAATGGGAGGTGAAAGTTGCTTTGTTTGCTATGCACCCTGAGAAAGCTCCTGGACCAGATGGGATGACAGCTCTTTTTTACCAAAAATACTGGGATATTGTGAAGGAGGACCTAACCCTTATGGTTAATCAATTTCTTTTTAAAGGGACAATAGCAAATGGACTTAATGATATGAATATCTGTCTTATCCCAAAGGTGGATCAACCCAAAGAGATGGCTAAGTTTAGGCCCATTAGCTTATGCAATGTTAGCTACAAGATAATATCCAAGGTTTTATGCCAGAGATTAAAAAACGTCTTGCCAGGCCTAATTTCTGAAACTCAATCGGCTTTTGTGGCCGGCAGACAAATCTCAGATAATGTCATGATTGCACAGGAGATGTTTCATGCGCTGCGAACTAAACAGAATGGGCGAAATAGAAGGATGGCCATCAAAACGGATATGAGTAAGGCATACGATCGCATGGAGTGGCCATTCATCCAGGCAGTGATGCAAAAGATGGGGTTCTCAGAAACCTGGATAGGATGGATTATGCGCTGTATAACCGCAGTTCGATATAAAGTGCTCCTGAATGGACAACCGAGGGAAAATATTACACCGGGAAGAGGACTACGCCAAGGGGATCCTTTGTCTCCTTTCATCTTTATTATATGCACGGAAGCGCTCGTTAGCCTTCTTAATCATGCAGAGAATCAAGGGAAGATAACGGGGATGCGCGTTTCACGCGCTTGTCCACCGATATCTCACCTTCTCTTTGCTGATGACAGCCTGTTCTTTTGTAAGGCGGAGCCCCGTGAATGTGATGAAGTAATGAAAGTGCTTAGGAAGTATGGAGAAGCGTCTGGTCAATGTATTAGCTTTGAGAAATCTTCTCTGCTCTTTGGTAAGAAGATAAACGACCAAACTCGACAACTGATTAAAGATAAGATTGGCATCCAAAATGAGGGTGGCATGGGATATTATTTGGGGATACCAGAAGATATCAGTGGGTCCAAATGCAAACTCTTTGCTTTCCTTAAGGATAAACTGATGCATAGAGTGAATGGATGGACGGGCAGATGGTTATCCAAAGGTGGGAAAGAAGTCCTAATCAAATCTATATTATTAGCACTCCCAACATATGTGATGTCTACTTTTCTTCTACCTCTCGACATTTGCGAGAAGCTTGCTAGTGCCATTGCACAGTTCTGGTGGAGCTCGAACCCACCTAAACGGGGTATCCATTGGGCAAAATGGGAAAAACTTTGTAAACCACGGGATGAAGGTGGCCTTGGGTTTCGTCTAATTCATGAATTCAATCTGGCTTTATTAGCCAAACAATTGTGGAGACTAGTCCGGTTTCCAGATTCGTTAGTGGCTAGAGTGCTAAGAGGAAGACATTATCCGATGAGCTCGCCTTTGCGTGTATCGTCGGTAGCAAGTCCCTCTTACGTCTGGAACAGTATCTCGGCTGCACGAAACCTATTGCTATTGGGAATCCGACAAAAGATCCACTCTGGACATGATACTAAGGTATGGGAGGATCCCTGGATCCCAACAATACCAGCTAGGCCGGCATCTCCGTCTACCCCAGTAATGCATCCGAATTTGAGAGTTAGTGATCTTATAAATCACGATTCAAAGGAGTGGAATATTGAATTACTGAGCAACTATGTAGCCGAGGAAGATATTCCTCTCATCAGATCTATTGCTATAAGCTCAACATACCGCCGTGATTCTTTCTGTTGGAGCTATACCAAGAGTGGTCAATATTCTATCAAATCAGGGTACTGGGTGGCTAGGAAACTTCTGCGAAATTCTGTCGCGGGCGAGTTTTGTGGACCAAGGATCACTGACCTTCAAGCCTTTGCTTGGAAGGTCAATGCGCCTCCGAAATGCGCCATCTTATATGGCAACTAATCACAGGGCATGTGGCGGTCACAAAAAACCTTAATTATCGAAATTTGCGATGTGATGATTACTGTCCGAGATGTGGGGCGCCGGAGGAGTCAGTTACACATGCTATTTTCGAGTGCCCTCCTGCGGTACAAGTGTGGGCTCTGTCGTCGATACCCTCAGGACAAATTGGATTTCCTCTTCCTAGCATCTATGCCAATATGGACTATCTTTTCTGGCGCAAAGATGTGACCTCGGTGGACCAGCATATGGAATCTTTTCCATGGATAATTTGGTATATCTGGAAGGCCCGAAATGATAAAATTTTTAGGGGAATAGACAGAGATCCGAGGGAATTGGTTCGATATGCAGAGAGTGAATGCCTCGCGTGGTTTAGCGCTAACGCGTCGATCAACCAGAATCCGATCATGCCAAGAAATGAATCTGCACAGACCGTATGTCTGGAGAATATTTGTATGGTGGATGGTTCTTGGACCTCCATGGATCAGTATAGTGGATGCGGTTGGGTGTGGAAGAGCGAGAAGGGAAAGAGTGAGCTACTGGGATCGCGCAATCTGAGCAGACGGGAGACAGCGCTTCATTCGGAATTAGAAGCTCTAAGATGGGCAATGGAATGCATGCTCCAATATTCTTCTTGCCAGAGGTTCGGCACTGATTGTAAGGACATTATAGCGATGATTACAGAGCCACATGACTGGTTGAGCTTCGCTACAGAGCTTGAAGCAATTCAAACACTGCTGATCTGTTTTCCTGACTTTGAGATTTGCCACATCCCGAGAACCCACAATAGGACTGCAGATGGATTAGCTAGGAATGCTCGTTCTTTCCATAGAGATATTTGTTTTGTTGGTTGTTCTATTTCGGTTTGGCTTCCCAGACCACCTCATGTTTGTAGAATGATCTTTTGATGAAAAAAAAAAAAAAAAAAAAAAACAAACCCATATTTTCCGTAATATTACCGCGTTAGTGGTTACCGACTGGATTGCTTTTGTTACCAATATAAACGCACAATCAAACAAGTTAAGCCGCATTTGTTAATCATAATGGTAAAAAAAAATTACTATTAATAATTACTCGGCCAACTCCAAAGCAAGTAAAGATGCCCGGCCATAGCCATTAATCACAAAGTAACCAAAACATCTTTGATGTTGTAACTTGTAAGATACGTCGCATTGTGGCCATCAACTAATTTGGGCAAACGTTTTTATTATACTGATACATTCTCTTAACTAATTACACGTACTGATTTTGCATTAACTCAAATAATTCATAAATTTACAAACGTGCAAAAGGTTCCATTACTATTTAACATTGTAACAACTTTCTAGTTGACTAACTAGAAGTACCAAGTAACCCAACCAGAAAATATCCAAAACAACATCAGAAATTACATGACCTTTGAAAAGAAACTATTAGTACCGATGTTTTTAAAACCGGACCAGCAACCGAATTGGAAAAGCCCTTGGATCATGGCATCATGCAGTGTGGTCTAACCGAATTAAACTAGATTTAGGTTTTTTTATTAAGAATAATGTCATAATTAATCTTATACATGTGTATATAATATTTAGTGCATAGGTATATAAATTCAATAGAAAGTGTCAATAAAACATCTTACTATTGATTAATTTTTAATGTTTATAAAATGAGACACTTGAATAATACATAAAGAATTAAAACCTCAAAGAATACATGAGGTAGTTAGAAGTGGACGTTCAAATATCCGTTCGGATTCAGATTGGGTATTTCAAAATTTTGAGTATTTAAGTATAGGAATATAGAACCTGATGGGTTATTACTATACTCCGAGTTGGATTCAGGAATTTTTAGTCCGGGTTTGGTTATCTTGGGTCGAATTCAGATATTTAAATTTTGAAAAAGATCAAATTTTCATTGCTCAAATTTATTTTCTTTAAAAATATACTTTTAACTTAATTGATTTTCTATTTTTAGTAGATTGAACAATCAATAGTTTTGGAGATAAAACAATAAAAATAGGAAGACGGTAATTTGGTTTTTATTTTGAAAATTTGGATGTAGCTAGCTTGACATGCATTTTAAATGAGTAGCAAATTATTTTGTTCGTAATTATAATTATATGTATATTATCTGATGTTGAGTCATGTGCAACATCAATATAATATTTTAAATAAAATGATAAAAGTAAACTAGAAATATATAATTAAGTATATATATATTTGATTATCCGAAAATCCATTTAAGTTCGGATATTACTCATTCAGGTTCGGATATCCAATCTCTCATAGTTTAATACATGTTTGGATATTTTGTTGCTTTGTTTTGAATCTGATTTCGTTTTTTTTTAAAGTCAAATTTGGTACGGATTCAGATATCGGATAAAATATTCATGCCTAGAAATAGTAAACCAAATTATCTCCACTAAAACTTATTTAAAATACAAAATAAAATGGAAAAATTGGTTGAATGATTTTATTATTATATTTTTTTGAAGTACTTTTTAAAAGAATGTAAATGTCTTAATCTCCGTACATTAAACTAAAACATCATATAAAAGAAACGGAGGGAGTAATAAAAGTGCAAACCACATAAGAAATCTCTACATGGTATCAGAGCCAAGTTCCTGAGAGAGCTACTTTGGAAGAAGAAAAAAAAAACGTATGAGCAAAGTTTGTGCGAAACTAATTCCGCTGCAAGAATCTAGTTTGTGCAAAATTTGGGTTCGTGCAAATTCGGGCTAACTCAACAAACCAAAAAGAACAAGCTAACAGTTATATATTCTTTTATAAAAGAAATAATTTCTTAGTAATTATAAAAACATTGATGAGGTAATAATAAGGAATGAAATTAACTAAAAAACTATATAGTTCACATAATCAATTAAGATACAAAACAATTGGGAATTGTAAAGGATTTCTTACCGTCAGTGAATTTAGGAATAACATGTTTTTGATCCACATTAGTTTAATGGCCACAATGCCGAGCCACAAAACCGAAAGCCATCATTTTGCCAACTCGTAGACGAGTGTGAAAGATGCAGAGAGAAACGCAGTTACCACGTCGCAGTCTTCGCCGAGGTGGAAGGCAAAAAACATGGAGACCAAGTGGATGTGCATCGAGACAACCGCTGAGACAATGAAGACACAATTTTGTTTTTTTCATGTAGCTGTCCAGACATGTGAAAGTTAGCAAAACCAGAATCTGAAGAATGGACTTCAACAAAATAAACACATAGAGGAACTGCCGTCTTCCAGGAACGTGATCGTCCAGTGCATAGGTTATTTCACTGGCGGCAATAAGAGTATATCCAGATATTGTTACTGCAGTAGCGCTTTGGATCCAAACCATCGGGAAATTTGATGGAGATATGTGATTTGTCAATAGAATAAAGCAGAAAAGCGTTATGAGAATGGAAACAGTCGCTACAGTTGCAACGATACCGGGGTGCTCGTTGAGATAATCCCGGACTTTCGGCAGCGTCTCATCCAACCACTGCAACATCGAAAATGGATGTGATGAAAGAAAGAAGAATGGGAGATGAGAGAAAAGTGGTGGAAGAAGAAGTTAAGGCGATGAAGAGTGGGCAAACTCATTTCTTATCTGAAAGTTCTTTTTTTATTAGGAAGATTTTGGTTTTTCTTTTCTCAGAGTTCTTTCTTTAGTGGCAACGATTAGGTTAAGCAATTAAATTACACAATTTCTTTAAAAAGGAAAACAACTTTATATTTTTTTTGAAAGACTTACGCGTTTTTTACAAGAGAAATGACATAGGAGACCACATTATCAGTTTATCACTTTCTAATTATATTTGACTTGCCTCACACATTCTTACTGTCTAATGACCTTAACACTCTTAACTAGACTTACGCTTCTAAAGAGAGAATTTTTTTTTCTATATACACCCAACTGAGAAACATGTCCGTTTAGAAAATAATAAAGTAGAATTACAAGATATAGAGCTACGGTTATCATTACAAAATCAACGGCGAACTTACCTTTTGGAAAACAGTGTATTCGACCTGAAACCGAGTACAAGCAAGTGTAATTGGAGCGGTCGAACATGATTCCAAATATAAAAATAAGAAAAACTTAAGAAAAAAATAAGAGTTTTTTTAATATAAATAAATTACAGTACATTTTTAAAAATTTAGATATATTATTAAACTAGAGCTTATAATTTTAAAAGAAACATAAAACATAGTTATTAACTGTTTAAATTATTTCATTAAATCGTTAAATATATCATTAATTTTTTGGAACAAGGTCTAGAAATAATTTGAGAAGGCCATGGTGTCGGGCTCCTGGTAAAGAAACTTGTTGCAATATGGAATGCCAAGATCTCAAAAAGAGTTACCATGCATGAAACTGCATAACAAAAGCCCTAAACTAAAAAGGACCTTAGATCAGGATATATTATTAAGATAATAATAACTATTACTTTTTGAAATATAATAACTAATAACTATTACTTTGTAGTTATTTACATATGTAAAAAAAATTTAGCTTAGGAACAATCTCTTGTATAAATACTCTACTATATGTACATGTATATACGCAAGCTTTCTTATCTATTTCGGACTTTAGTCCTTGTATTTTCGATAAACTTCGGTGAGCTGGGTCTAATTTGATTCGGTTAAAGCGTTGTTTCCACAAACCAAAGGATTAACCATGAATTAGTAATAAGTTAAAGAACGAATTTTAGATAATCCTAAAAGATTGTGTATAATTTATCTAGATAAATCAAAATGTTTTAGATTGTGACAAGATAGTTATCGAAGTATTTCTGTTACCTGAACTCGATCAAGCTATTTTCCATATAAATATATGCCTAAACTCTCCATTAATCACACGATTCAACGTACAAAAACTTCCAGCAAAACTTAGTCTTTTACTTAGTAAGTTTTGAGAATATATTGTAGAACTTTCGTTCACAAATTTTGTTTTGGGTGTTGCTAAACATTCTCATCATGGATGTATTATGGGATTCAAAAATCGCACAAAACCGCCATACATTACAGGCGAATTGTTAAGTTAAGGAAATAGATCAATATCGACTCCACAAAGTCGTCTTTTCCTTCACAATTTCTTATACATTTTCTTACCCTTTATATTATCGTTTCTAATTGTTTTCAATCAGAATTTTCATGGTCCTACAATATTAACTCAATAAATCCGCTTCTTTCTTATTGCTTGTATCGGACTGAATATTGCGAACAATATTTATCTAAAGCTATTTTATAGAATATTTTTCAAAAAAAAAAATTGACCTGCAATGGTTCTGCGAACGCTTTTTTAGCTATTTTACATAACGTTTTGGTCTATAAGATGAGTCATATTAGAAGAATCATATTACGAGATAGTCTTGACATGTTCGCGATCTTCTTTTTCATTTTTCAAAAAAAAATGATATATTTGATTAAAAATAGCATTTAAAACGCATTTTATGCAAGTTTTGTGAACGGCTATTAAATGAATGGTAGCAAATGGTGCACTTCTTTTTGACTACTTTCAATTTGGTCAGGTACCTTACTGAGGTCAAACCAGTGCTACATGCACACAATGTTGATCCAAGGGCTCTTGTTAGCATTGAAGCGTGGAAGCATGCGACTTCTTATGCAAATGTTACATTCAAAACCATCTGGGGGACCAACTGTTCAGTGTTTATAGTGAGGTCAAAACTTCTAAAGCTCTGTGAGATGCTCTAGAAAAGAAATACAAGTCCTTCAATGTATGATCTGGTAAATTTTTTCCAACAAAATTTCATAAGTTTGTGTGGTGGATTCACAATCCATCATGGATCAAGTGCATGAGCTACAGTTGATCTTCCAAAAAATCATTGAATAAGAAATGAACCTATGTGAGACATTAAGAGTGGATTGCTTCTTTGAGAAGTTTTTCCCTAGTTGAGCAGACTTCAAAAACTACCTTTTTTACAAGCAGTGTTCTAAAACGTGGTCGCCTAACTGATTAATCATCCAACTAGGCGATCAGCGGTATGAAACCACCACGATTAAAGCTTAATTGGCTTAATTAATTGGTTGACCAAATAATCGGTCAATAAACCGATTAATCGGTTTTATAACTGATTTTTAACCGACGAAATCATTTTTTACTAATTAGGCAGAACTTGAGCCTTTTGTAGAAGTCCAGTTGCAGGATTTTTCTCTAACCACATGTAGCTATTTATAAAGGTCTTCAAGTCATGCTATCCTTGTATTTAGTCGATGTGGGATGATAGGTCATAATATTTACCACTTTTAGACCGTGTTATTGGTCTTATTTGGAGTCTCTTATGTGTGTCTAGGATGTGTTTTAGAGTCTTTTCAGGTCCAGGTGTATTTTTGAGCGTTGTAGAGATTATGCGGCTTTTTGAGCTTAAAGAGAGCGGAACCCCGTAGCTGGTGAAAACAAGCATGTACGAGTCGAAGACAAAGAATTGCGTCGATCTATGACGCACCTAATGCAACAGTCCAATTCACAGAATACCCGACTTGAAGCCCAAGTCACAAGAATTACAAGATAGTCCCTAGACGAGTTTTACCTAGTTTATATTATATTTGCTTGTGTTTTAAGTAAAGAGAGCTCTTTTACAAGTTTAGAGATTATAGTAGTTTTAAGGGAGAAGGTCAAGACTTCTTTCAAGCTTTGTATTGGAACCCCAGTTTTCTATCCCTAATCTTATACATTAATTTATGTTTATTATTATGTTCTGCTTAGCTATGTCTGAGTAGATCTCTTGTTAGATTTAGGGTTTATTAATGGTTTTGATGGATTAGCCAAACAATAGAATTGCTAGAGTGATTATTAGATCTATCATTAGTATTGTGCTTATTGTTTGCATACCATTGATCGACGGTCATTACGAATTTGCATACGAAAATTGTAAACTATAAGATTAACCATAGATATATATCAATTATATCTTTATCTATTAAATTTGTATTCTAAGATTGAAAACCCCTTGGCTTCTATCCATTATAATTCACTACCTAAAAACCCTAGATCTCTATTTTTCCTAATTGTTTACAACAAACTCATTTATGATTTATTATTTCTTAAGTTTTATAAATTGCCTAGCATAACTAAGTTGATTATCAAATATATTGTGTGCGTTCGCTCTCTGTAGATTCGATCCGTAAGTAATACAGGTGAACCTCTTATTTGATAGAGTAATTAGTAGCTAACCTAACATAATTTGAACATGTATCATGGGATTTTTGGTTTAAATGTTTTTAAATTTGTCATTTCTTAATACAAAAAGTAGGGGCGAGAGAATAAAACCAAGACCTGTCACAAACATACACAACGTCACAAACCACAAACCACAAACCACTAGACTGAAAGATATCTTGTTGGTTATACACATTTTCGAATATATATAAATACATATATTTACAATAAAAATTACAGAAACTAGTTCCTAATTGATCCTCGCAAAATATCGATTTATTGATTAGGCGCTACTTCCACACCGAGCCCCTGACTAAGGTCTAACGAGTTCTTAAACATGGCTTACAAGCAAAAGGTTTTAGATGGTGGAAAATCACATGTTTACAAGCAAAAGGCTTTAGATGTTGAAAAATCTGATTACGAGGAAAACACTCCATCTGAGACTCTTACGTCCAAAAAGGTTGTTCCCACTCGACCACTAGATGGTCTGAGCCAATCAGTCCGTTTTTAAGCCATTTATTTTTATTACTCAATTCAGTCATTCTGAGATTCATTATAGAAACTGTGTATTTCCCTTTATTTATTGAGTGCAAATCTTTTTTTATAACAAGGAGGTTGTTTTATATGCTAATCCGAGAGGTGTATTTATGAAGATAGCTATTGGAGAAATTAATTCATGAAATTATGTGATTAATAATGAACATGTGAAATAAGTAATTGATCACCATATAATGCTGTGGTTCCATAGTGTGTCTAATACATAACCACTAAGGCACTGACAAGATCATAAGTAATCAACCAGATACAAACAAGCGAATTGATTTCAAATCATCACAATTATTAACTTTTTCAATTTAAAAATTATGAATAACTACATATTCAGATCGATCATTGGCATTGGTCGAAATACACATTTTAAGATGCCTTTTCAAAAAATTATACTTTTCTTCCAGTAAACTCAGGACATCTCCCGCTCGGTGGTTATAAACAGTTCTTTAAGGTCGTCGTAAATAGTTTAGTAAGAAAATCATCGTACATTCACAAAGATCCAATGATATTTTGTTTTCTTACATAACTTAGTAATTATTTTTGTGAACATTTTATAATTTAGTAATTAAAAAATGAAAATGAATGTTTAGGAACAGCCTAACAGCAGGCGTGGCGATGTTTCTACGGTGATCTGAGAATACCTAAACACATTCTAAAGATGGTCCACTCGACAGACTGTGTTCACCTTCTGCTTCATTCTTTTTGCAATCTTGTTTTTTCTTCTAATAATGCTCTTTATGCCCAACATTATTAAGTTCTTGTTAATAGTTTGACACGAACATGTTAATATATAATTAGTCTATATAAATATTATCAACTAGTTTCAATCAGCTAAACCGCTGCAGTAGAGCTCACAAAAATCAGGCAAATCCAACGTTCTCCCACGAAAATCTACATAAATCCGGTCGACTCTCGAATCGTGAAAGCATTATCCTAACCAAATGTTATATCACGTTTCGTAGTTGCATTGCATTATGTGACTATGAATATTCATAAACTGATGCAAACAAGTATAAAAGCATTTGTAAGCAAACACTAAATTAAGTGCTATTTATTGTAAAGAACAATTAAACCAGTTGCTAATTTTCAAATAACATAAAAGTTAAAATATATAGAAAATAACAAGCCATGCATGTCTTTTTAATGAAAATAAATATGAATAATAATACCAATAATGTGGTAAACATGAAAATTTCTCCTTTTAATAATACTAGAGATTTTACCTGGGCTACGCCCGGAGTTATGCAAATATGACTGAATTAATATATATATATATATATATATATATATATATTAAACATACATTAAATTTATGTTATAAAAATAAAAATAGTATTTTTACCAAAAATATATAAATATTAAACTGAATATAATTTTAGAAATTGAATTAAATATAAGTGAAACTCACAATTTATTATTTTTACTATTTAAAATATGTATGGGATAATGAACAAATGTGAAAAAAACAAATTTTTTTGTTAAACCTTAGTTATTATCCAAATATTTTTTATCTTGCATATTTAGGTTATTATGAAAATATATTATTAATCGCAACTGATTTATTTTTACTTTAAATCATTAAGCTTGCATTTTTTCACTTACAATTTAGTTCAAATTATAGTATCAGAAAATATTTATGGTGTTTTCAGTCTGTATGAGTTAATACCACTGACTATGATATCTTCATCATTGTTGTCCATATGTATACCAACCTTCAAAATTGACATCAATCTTTGTTTAACAATAAATTTAAAGTATATAAACTTACATAGATCATTATTTAAAATCAATAACTGTAAAACTGATTATATACTTTATTTTCACACTTATGTTGGTTCACTACCAAATTTTAAAAATAAATAAAATAATAAATAGAGTGTTGTTTCTTTTAATTTTCCTTTTCGTTTATTCTTCGTACAAAAAATTTACCAACGGACTCCCTCGCTAATTGTCGGATTTGTTTCCAGTAATGTAAGATCCACTTTTATTTCAATGCAAGTAGTAGTCCTTCAAAAAATAATGTGTTGTTACTCTTTATGAGACATTTATCTACCTCAGCATGACTAAGCTTGCATTTTTCACTTACAATTAAGTTCAAAATTATAGTATTAAAAAATATTTATGCTATTTAGAATCTATATGAGTCACTGACTATAATATCTTCATGACTCATGCCCGTATGTATAACAATCTTCAAAATTGACATCAATCTTTGTTTAGTTCTAAATTTAAAGGGTATAACTTTACACAAATCATTATTTACAAAGTAATAACTGTAAAACTAATTATATACTTTATTTTCACACTTATGTTGGTTCATTACCAAATTTCGATAAAAAAGTTAAATAAAAAATAAAGTGTCGTTTCTCTATACTTTTGTTTTCATTTATCTCTTATGCAAACAATTTGCCAGTGGACTCCCTCACTAAGAGATCACTGTCGGATTTGTTTCCAGTGATGTAAGAACCACTTTTATTAGACTAATTACAATAGACATGTTAAATATTTTTCAAATTGTTGAATCTTCACAGTGGGACTGTTGAAAAAGGTAAAAATATTACGTGAATTGTTTGTTGTTGAATCTATTGAACATGTTGAAAGCCAAAAAGATGGGATTGACAACAATTTGTGTTACTTTTTTATTGGTTGTTACTGTTATTTAGAATTTTCATATTCACTTTCCTTATTATAAGTCATTTATTCAACAAAAAAAATAATTAATTTATTTTATTACATTTTATCAAAATTTATAATTTTTGATGATCTATAAATAGAGATTACTTTATATGATTTGGACATATACAATAAAATATTTTATCAGAAGTTTTAAGAATATTTTCAATCAAATTCTATTATATTTTTTATTAAAAATTTAAAAAATTACAACTCTCACTATCTTTATTTGTTTTTATATTTTTTGTTTATTGTTTTTAAAATTAACTGTTATTTGGGATTTTATGAGTTTTCAATGTTAAAAAATAATAAAAATAGCTAAAATGACATGTCAGAATCTTTTTTTATGATTGGTTGATTTTATTAGATGATGTGGAACACTCTAAATGTTGAGTTTATTGCGCTTTTAGTATTAGTAGATGTTGACCTTGTTAGTAAAACTTTGTGTTATTTAGAGAATATCAAACACTTACTGTTTGCAAGAAATGTTAATAGTCATTTGATAAAAAGAAATATATTTCTGAAAAAAGATATTTCTTTCGGAATTTTCGGGGGATGTTACTGTTTTGGGTAGTGGTGAATTGTTGACTTTTTACACTATTATCATGCGACTAAAATGGATAATAAACAATAAAATACGGTTAGGTTGTCAATGATTTCTGTAAGGTAAAAAAAGTGATTTATGATAATCTATACTAATAAAGTTGCATTTTCTCTCTCAATAGTAAGCCACATCAGCAGGAGAGTATGGGGCCTTTTATGACAGGTGGCACCTCCTAATTCTTCTTACCGGCCTTTTTTTGTTCATAAAAGCTGTATGGGTTTGAATTTTATGGACCTGAATTGGTTAATTTATTTGGTTCACACTTGGGTTTGTTATTTGTCGGTTTAGGCCATAAAACCATATACAAGCCCATGATGTTTTAATGTATAATCCCAATAATTTTATCTCTCCATTGACGAAGTTGGCCGCAGTGTCGATCAACGTTCCATCGTTTTGCTAAGAAGAGGCGATATCGCAACTGTTGTTAGCTTACATTCAATAATCCTCATTTACGACGGCTTTAACGTCACCGACCCACGTTTCCCACTATCCCCCATCCAATGGATCCTCTCTTTGCTCAAAGGCTCCCAATTTACACATATAAATAAGGGTTCTCGATTCTATCAGATTCATGAGTTTCTCTCCATCGCAGTCATTAGAATCCTTAGAAAACCTCACACCTGTCATGGCTGCATCATCGATTCTGATCAATATCTGAAGGGATGACGGAGCCACCATGGTGACGTTCAATGTTCATCCAACAATCTTCTGTTGCAAATTAAGTTCAAGCTGGTGAGCCCCTTTAGAGATCGTATTTGGATATGTGATTACTCAATAATGATCTTATCTTGCAGATTTGTTCTCTTCATTCTTCTTCTTTGGTGCGTTGAGGTTCTGTTTTGTGGGATGTAGATTTAGTACGGGAGATGAATGATGATAAGAATATATCCATTTGGCAGAAAGATGAGAATAGTTTAGCAGTTCAGATTGCTGTTTAGGACGATGGTGATAGTGAGGTTAATTCCTTTCTAGATGACTCAGATACTCTGTATGTTTCCTTTTCAAATCAATCTTTGTATGATTCTTTCTCCTCCAAAGGTTTGTATCGAATCCCTTATCAGATTAGATAAATTAATTTTCATATTTAGATTATGAAATCCTATTTATTGCAAAAAGATCGAGTCATGAAAACCTTTTTTTTGTTTGGGGATGTTCAATCATGCTCGAAATCTACTTATATTGATTAATGCATCATCTTTCGAACAAATATTTGATTCGCTTCGTTTGAAGCTTCTTTTTTTAGGTCCATATCAGAATCTTCTTGATTAAATATTAAACGAAATCTACTTTGAGTTTCTTAGGTTGGTTAATGATTTTATGTTTTGTCTGTAAACACTTTTAAGATGGATCTAAAGGGACAGCTATATAGTTTCAATTAACAGCAAGAAAGATGCCAATCTACTCTCTCCAGCATCAATGCTTCCCGACCACCTTATGATCCTTCCAGGCCCTCCTCCTGTCCCTGCAGCCACCAGCTTCAGCTACCAACAACAGCTTAGGAGTCACAAATATTTTCTATATAGAGATACCCATCATCCTAAACTCATTAGTGGTATGTCAAAGACACATTGATGTTACTCCTTCATGTTACTACTCATGTTGTTTACAGTCAACTGAATCACCTAACCATCCAATGCAGGCCCAAAACAAAGTGGAGAAAGAGCAGTTATGGTACCGTAATAGGACGCTCATGGAGGTGACCCTCTTGGAGCAGCAGGGCATGCTCTTGGAACGGTGTGGACAATTTTCAAGATCATACAAGCTCTTAACCCAAAGAGTGCAATAAAGCCATCATCGCTAGCTACAACCGCAATTAAAACATGAGCTAAATAAAAGACGAGGAAAAGAGATTAGAGTTCTGGTTATTGTTGCTGGGGCATGTGTTGTGCCTTCTTTGAGAATCAACAGATTTATACAAAAATGGACAACTTTTTATATTTGGTTTGATTGGTAAGTGAGAATTATAATGTGTTTTGTATGTCTTGATTTTCTCTGTTACGTGTTTGAATAGTTAATGTTCTTTTTGTTACATGCTCTGTTTTTATGCACCCGTAGAAATACTTGAATTTTTTCTTTTTCCAGCATGACGAATAGGAATACAAAAAACTTTTGCTACTCTGACGCATGTTACTAATTTTGCCTCCTACACATTAAGATCTGACCTTTGAGATCATTTTCCGAGAACGTATCTTCTTTAGTGGCATTACTCTATGAAATTGTAAACAGATCAGCTTTGAGAACATTGTTAAATTAATATATGGTCGTCTCTGACATATGTCTTGAAGTTATAAAGGTTCTCCTTCGTCATATCTGTGTAAAAAGAACATAGCATCATTATTAAAACCTGAGACGTTAGCAAACAATGAAATGTGTAAAGCCAAGATCATTTTCTGCTAGCTATATAGGCGAAATCTCCTTCAACCCACTACCCCACTAGGTTCTATAGTTAAGCACTCATTTTGAATTTCTAGGCAAAAATGATTCTTAGCTATTAAGAAAAATATGTATATCTAATAAATCATAAAAGCTCAATTTTCATGATATCAGGACAATCCCTAGGTGTGGACTCCAAAAAAACATCAGAGATCATAGTTGGACAATGATGACAACTCTGATCTAGAAACAAGGCCGGTCCTAATCCAAGCCGAATGAAACATTTATTTATAGCTTCTAACTTTTTGGAAGAAAATTATGTAGAAATGACACATATCTCCAAATTATTGAATTTTTACTAAATTGTCTATACTTCCCAAAATACCAGGACCAGAAATTAAGAAATGTAAGGAAGAGTAAAGGTGGCTAATGCTGTACAAACATCTACAGAGACACGGATGAAAATTTTAGAGCTGGGAAAGGTTCTAAATATTTTCGGAGACCTAGAACGGGGCAAATTCATAAAAGCCAGCATATTTGCATTTTGAAAATGTTTTCATAGTATTTTATTTCACTCTCATGGTTTCAAGGTGTATTATTTGATTTCAAAATTAGTAAGTCATGGAGAACTGAGAGACCGTAGTGAGTTTTGATTTGACGCAATAATATCATATGCAGATTTTCAGAAAGATAATATGTTTTTGTTTCTTCTCAATACTAAATGAAAAGATGTGACAAGAGATCATGTGAAAGTAATTTCGAAGACAAAAAAACTACATAATCATGATTTTAAGGTACATTCGTTCAAGTTTAGATTTATTGATAACTTAAATTGTAGAGTATTTCTTTTGTTATGTCAATTTTTTTCATCTACCATAACGACATCTTTTGCTTCGAAAATTACCAATTATAGAATTGCGCTAAAAACGTGAATCCTTGCTAATTTGTGACCTCTACGTCAAACGAACTATAACAACATCAAACATTAAAAAATCCTTTCTAAAGTCTCCCATCCGCGAGAAAGCAACTTTCTAGATCCAACAACAAGATCATACTAATACGTGAAACATGACTTAAACTAAATAAGCTTAAGGTAACTGAAAAATACATAATTAACACTTCTGAAACACGTAATTCAAAAAACATACAAATAAAATTTAATAACATTTATGTTCCCTACATATAAAAATTATTTATCATTTCTACGATTAAAATTTGTTCACGTCATCTGTCCCCAACATATATGTTTCAGAATCTCCTACATCGAAAGTTTTTTAAACTTGCATAAATATGTTGCACCACACAACCAGGATACGCCAGCAACAACTCTAATAGCAAAAAACTAACATACATTTCAAATTACACAACTAACTAACAATTTTTTTTCAAATTTGAATAAGAGAAATATCAACAACCTGCGCGTAGCGCAGGCACACCACTAGTAAACAATAAAAATGGTTGTTGTGGAATAGAAGGTTTGTAAACTTGTAACTTGTGTATTTCATTAGCATATCGACCACCCTATATATATGGGTTACATAGACCGTTATAAAGTAATGGATAAACACAACAAGGAGATAATCCTAATCCTAGATGGATTAGGATAACACATAAAGATAAACACAAGGAGCTGGCCGCTTGGATAAGGACGAGTCTGCTTGGCCGCATGGATAAGGACAAGGTGGCCGTATGGGCCTGATCTATGGACGAGCTGGTGCATTTCCCGGATATGGCCCAACCACCATTTCTGGTTCACAACACTCCCCCTTGGTTGATATATCCGGTCAAGGTTCATTTCATGTTTTTGATGTTGCCTCATTAAAACCTCTCCTAGAAAACTCCAAAACCCAATGTGGTAAAAAGAGGAAATCAAAGACAGGACAAAAGAGTACAACACATGAAACTTCCCCTGACGAATGCATCACTGAAGGTCCTTCAGCTGACGCATCCCGATCTGATGTATTAGCTTCCTGAAGGTCGAGGTTGGCAGTGATTTGGTGAAGAGATCAACTGAATTCTCATTTGAACGTACTTGCAAGAATTGAACCTCGCCAACCTTCTGAAGATCATGTGTGAAGAAGAACTTAGGAAATATGTGCTTAGTCATGTCACCTTTGATGTAGCCATCTTTGAGTTGTGCTATGCAGGCCGCATTGTCTTCATAAATCACGAGTGGAAGTTCTTTCCCTTTGGTCATACCACAAGTGGTCCGGACATGGCTAGTCATGGCCTTGATCCATACACTTTCACGGCTGGCCTCATGTATGGCCAGGATCTCGGCATGGTTTGATGAAGTGGCCGTCATGGTCTGTTTCATGGAACGCCATGCAATTGCTGTTCCACCATATGTGTAGACATAACCAGTCTGAGATCTACCACAATGAGGATCTGATAAGTAACCTGCATCAGCAAAACAAACTATACCATCCTTAGTTTGGTTAGTGTATAATAGACCCAAATCTTTCGTTCCTTGTAAATAACGAAGTATATGTTTTATCCCGTTCCAGTGCCTTTGGGTCGGACAAGAGCTGAATCTTGATAACAAGTTCACGGCAAAGCTGATATCTGGCCGAGTGTGACAGGCCAAGTACATCAGAGCTCCTATGGCACTATGATCTGGCATTTCGGGACCAAGGACTTCTTCATTGTCCTTCTTTGGACCAAACGGATCAGTATCCGGTTCTAGGCTTCTCCGACCATAGGGCTGCTTAATGGGTGAGATTGGTACATATTAAACTTCTTGAGTATATTTTCTGTATATGCCATTTGATGCACAAGGATTCTATCTTTTATATACTCAAGTGGAAAACCCAAACAAAACTTTGTTTTTCCAAGATTTTCATTTTGAATTCTTCCTTTAGATATTCTACTGTTTGGGAAATCTCTCCAGAGGTTCCTAGGATATTAAGATCATCTACATAGACTGCAATGATCACAAAGCCCTTATTGAACTTCTTTATGAATATACATGGACATATCTGGTCGTTTTTGTATCCTTCTTTCACTAGGTACTCACTCAGTATGTTGTACCACATTCGACCTGATTGTTTTAATCCATAAAGAGCCTTGTTCAATATGATACAATTTTTTCTCGAGAACTCTCTTTGTTTTTCAATTCAATACCATCTGGGATTTTCATATATATCTCATTATCCAGTGGACCATACAAGTAGGCTGTAACAATATCCATTAGCCTTAGATCTAGACCTTCTCTCACGACCAAACTTATTAAAAATCTGAAGGTCGTAGCATCCACCACAGGGGAGTACGTCTCCTCATAGTCTATTCCTGGTCTCTGTGAGAATCCTTTTGCAACAAGCCGTGCTTTATGTCTCACAACTTCACCTTTCTCATTTCTTTTCCTCACAAAAACTCATTTGTATCCAACTAGTTTCATATCATGAGGTGTCCGGATGATCGGTCCAAACACACCTCTTTTTCTCAGTGATTCTAACTCCACGTTAATGGCTTCTTTCCATTTCAACCAATCTGGTCGTTGCATGCATTCATATATGGACGTGGGTTCATGATCCTCATTTTCCATAAGTTCAAGTGCTATATTATAAGCAAATATATCATCGAGCTCGATTTCTCTACGGTTCCATTTTGTTCCAACATATTTTATTGAGATCTCATCATTGTCAGGACCATATGTACCATGAGGCTCAGCGTCCCGAGTCACATTTATTGGCACTATCGGCCCGTCCGGCCCACTTGGCTCGTACGGCCTGCCTGGCCCGTCCGGCTCACTTGGCTCGACCAGTCTGGTCGGCACAGCCGGTACGGCCGGTCCACTAATGTCATGGACGGTTTCCTTATGGCCCACGGATCCAGCACCTATCTTGGACTTCCGAGGGTTCTTATCTTGTGAACCTATTGGTCTACCACGTTTCAATTGTGGTCTAGACTCATTAGCAACTTGATATGTCACATATCTTGGACATCTGAGGGTTCTTATCTTGTGAACCTACTGGTCTACCATGGACATCAATTCTTATAGGTGCATTGGCAGCTGGTATATATGACTTAGTCACTCTGTTTGGGTCAACAAAGGAATCTGGCAATTGATTAGCTAGCTTTTGCAAATGTATTATTTTCTGGACTTCTAGATCACAATCTTTAGTCTGAGGATCTTGCCATGTTAAGGATGTTTGATTCCATTTTATATCATGTTCCAGCTTACCATAATCTACCCCTAATGCTGGATATTGGGATTCATCAAAATGACAATCCGCAAACCTGGCCTTAAACATATCACCCGTAGTTGGCTCAAGGTATTTATTATTGTGGGGGAATCGTATCCAACATATACTCCCATCCTCCTCTGAGGTCTCATCTTTGTTCTCTGTTGTGGTGCTATAGGCACTTGGACGGCACATCCAAACGTTTTTAGATGGGAAATGTCTGGATCATGACCTGTTAACAACTGGGATGGTGATGTGTCAGGTTTTAACCTGATTATCTAACTGCAAGTGCACAGTAAAGTACGCAGTAGCAATACGGGATCGAATCCACATGGACCGATGATCACACGTAGTGTGGCAGAAGTTACTAGCTAAAGCGATAAAATATATTTTTGTTTGGTTTTTAATTTCTAAAACTTCAATAAAACATAAACAAGCAAGCAGTAGAATAATTATACGGTTTGTAAACACTTTAAACAAGCGTTGGGCAGCGGAAATTCTCAGGGATTTCTTTTCAACAAAGATACAATTAATGATAGACACATGGATATATTAAGAACCGTCTAGAACTCAAACACGACGATAGAATTAACCTACTTCCGTAGCGCTAATTCTCTATGTTATAGAAATTTCCACACTAACTTCCGCTGAGTTTCAATTTCTAAACAAGCATTAAGAACAGGTTCAATATGTTCACAAAGCGCAATAACATCAAATTCCGTTGGCTAAGGACACTTTGCTCATCTAAAGTCTTTTCGGGAGTTTAAACTATCACTTTCGGTGCATTAAACAACCTTATATCATGAACTAAGTGATCAATTCAGTTCCAGCAGTAGGAAATCCAGTAGATGAAGAACCAAAACGTAATCCCTACATCTAAACATGTTTTATGCATCAAGACATCAAGAAATCCCCTATGAGAACCCCTTAACCCAACTAGATGACTACTCACACATGATTAAACAAAAACAGCACGATTTCAGATGAGAAAACATGATAAAATTGTATTGAAACAGAGTAAAGGTTAAGAAGATCTTCTCCAAATGGTTTTGAGATGAACTCCTTTACAAATCTTCACACAAATCTCACAAATCTCTCAAATCTCTCTCAAAATCTCACAAGAACTCCCTCTGGTCTTCTTGGCTTCTCTGGTCTTCAAAAGGCCGAAAAATGATGGATGCTCCCCCCCCCCCCCGAAATAATTCAGGTGGGAGTGGTTAAAATGAGTGCACAACTCGTTGGTGGATGGTGGAGCCGGAGATGCCTAGGATCGGTCGATCCAGTAGGCAAGGATCGGTCGATCCTTGGCATGTGGAAGGGATCAATCGATCCGTGTGGTGTGGATCGGTCGATCCAAGGTGTTTGTTTAGCACATACTTCTGGTCCGTTACTTTTGCTTCGAAATCTTTTCCAAATGAGTTCTATTCTCACAAGCTAATCTGTGACCTGCAAATTTCATTTAACAACAACAAAACGCATCCGCAAGACCAAAATGTATTTGAAAACCGATCATTTTTTTATCCCAAAACGAGTTTAAAACCGGTAAAAATACCGAATATCAAATCCCCCAGACTTGAATTTTTGCTTGTCCTCAAGTAAAGAAGACGAAATTTTGGAGTTCACTTACCCTCAGTAGACCTTACCTTGCATTATTCGCTAACCACATAAATCATAAGCTATTAGGGCAGTGTCCCCAAATCCCCATCAAGACCTTGCAAACCTATCCATAATCTTAACTTTAAACCTGCAAGTCTCAGTTTCATGTAATCAACTCTTTACATTCATTTAAAGTGTACGTGACCTTTCCACCATAGAAATCTCCATCAGGTATAACGGGCTTGGTGTTTGGGAGGCTGTTTAGTGTTTAATTAAGTGAGGTTCAAAGTGTTTATGGGTATAAGCCGCAACAGTATAAGGATGCAAAACATTATGCAAAATCGCTGGAGAGACAGAGTATATTGATAACCATGTTTTTCGAACTACTCAAGTCTCAAATGATCAATCCCAGTAAACCTCGAACCCCAACCCCAAATTCAAACAATGCATTATCCTTGATCTAAAAATAATTACAAAATTACTAATCTTAATATCAAACAACGCATCGTACTTTTCTCCTTTTTTTGAGTAAATTTACAACGGTAATTGCGGATAAATGCATTTTCACACTTTTAACACCCAAAATTTATTATTTACACCCCTAGATACACAGGACCGTATCTAACCACCTAAATGTTCCGAACCAACTTAAGTAGTCGAATGAACCACGTCTACCCTAATCTCTCCATTGTTTTTGCACATGTATGCATATGTAACAATAGTAGAGAATGCATGGAGATGTAAAGAGTGGGTAGGGTGTAGGTGTGATACCAAACTAAAGATGAGTCTGGCCATTCAGGATTAGCAAAGATTGGTAGAATAAGGTGAAGAAAATCCTGAATGTGTATGTGGTGTACCGTTTCCTGATGTATTTGAATGTATATATAAATATATTTATATTTACATTTATAAATAAATGTGTTTGTTTAGCACATACTTCTGGTCCGTTACTTTTGCTTCGAAATCTTTTCCAAATGCGTTCTATTCTCACAAGCTAACCTGTAACCTGCGAATTTCATTTAACAACAACAAAACGCATCCGCAAGACCAAAATGTATTTGAAAACCGATCATTTTTCATCCCAAAACGAGTTTAAAACCGATAAAAATACCGAATATCAGATGGTGAGTATCTATGCTCACTAGATGGCCTGATGCCAATCAATTCAGCAGCATGTAAAACTGCATGTCCCCAAGGTGAGACATGGAGTCTGGATCTCATTAATAGTGGTCTGGCTATCAGCTGAATCCTTTTGATAAATGACTCGGCCAGACCATTCTGGGTATGTACATGAGGTACATAATGTTCTACACTCGCTCCCAAAGACATACAATAGTCATTAAAAGCTTGGGACGTAAACTCACTAGCATTGTCAAGACGTATAGTCTTTAAAGGAAAGTCTGCAAAGTGTGCTCTAAGTCTTATGATCTGAGCTAGCAATCTTGCAAGAGCTAAGTTGCGTGTGGATAGGAGACAAACATGTGACCATCTCGTGGATGCATCAATCAAGACCATAAAATATCTAAAGTCCCACATGGTGGGTGTATAGGTCCACATATATCCACTTGTATCCTTTCCAGAAAATTTATCACTTCCTTATTCACTTTTGCTGGTGATGGCCTAGTGATTAGTTTCCCTTGTGAACATGCTTCACATGTGAGATCTTTAGGGATAACTCTTTTTGTTTTCAAATTGTGCCCATTTGAGTTTATTATGAGTTTTCGCATCATGTTTGAACCAGGGTGGCCTAACCGGTTATGCCAAAGAGTGAATTGTTCTTTGAACTCATTGTTCATCACGACATTGGCCTCAACCAGACTGGTCTTGGCATAGTAAAGATCAGTCCCACACGCAGGTATAGTCTCTAAGACTCTCTTATTGCCTTGGGTGATTTCATAAATCTGAAGGAACTCTTTACTGCCTTCACCCATTGTTTCAACATGGAAACCATTCAATCTAATGTCTTTGAAACTCAACAGGCTTCTATTAGAACTTGGTGAATGCATTGCATATGATATTTTAAGATGAGTACCATTATGCAATAGTATATGGGCCTGGCCGTGGCCTTCAATAAGGCTGGCCATTCCTGCTATGGTTGAGACATTACCGGCCTTATGAGTAAGGCTTATAAAATATTGTTTGTCTCTCAAAATGGTGTGGCTGGTTCCACTGTCCACCACAACTGTATCTATTTCTTTTTTCATTCTTCAAAATCAAGAATCATAGAATTAAAATAAAACAAAATAATTCCATTCATAAAATAGATTCTCAAAACAAAATCAAGTCAAGAAGAATAAAAAAATTCAAAAGGAAACAAAACAATCATAGAACACATTCTATTTTAAAATGTCAGCAGTCTCATTATCCATGTGATCAACTTGGTCGAGTGTTTGAGTCTCCACGTGGTCGAGTTTTTGAGACTCCTTCTGTTCATTCTGGACGTAGTCCATGTCCTCTTCATTATCACCATCATATCCCTCGTTTTGGACCATGTAGGCTTCTGGATTTTCTTTCAAATATTTAAGATATAGCTCACACAAATGCTTAGGGGTCCTGCAATTCTTGGCCCAGTGATTACCCAGACCACATCTATGACATAAGTCATATTTCTTTTGTGCTTTAAAGGACCTGTTTTGGCCCCGGCCACAGCCTCGACCTCGGCCAAGTCCGGGTGAGTTCACGCGGCCACGTCCACGTCCTTGGCCCTTATAAGAGCCATGGCCTCGTCCAGAACCTTTCCCACGGCCAAAGCCGGATTGGTTATTATGTTGGACGAGATTACTCTCTTTCTTGGCTTCTATGGCCGGTTTGGACGATTCAGGTAAGGGTGCAGTTCCTGGAGGTCTCATCCACTGTTTTTCATTAGTAACTCATTATTAGCCTCGGCCAATAATAAACAGGAGATTAGATCAGCATATGTGGCAAAACCTCTTTCTCTATACTGCTGTTGCAGTAGTACATTACTTGAATGGAATGTACTAAAGGTTTTGTCCAGTAACTCATTCTCAGTTACATCTTGACCACATAGTTTCAAAATTGAAACTATTTTTAATAACACTGAGTTATATTCATCTACAGACTTATAGTCTTGGAACCTCAGGTTTTTTCACTCATAAGTAGCCTTTGGTAATAGCACCGTTTTCTGGTGATCATATCTTGACTTTAAGGCATTCCAAAGCTCTAGTGGACTATCCATGGTCAAGTTCTGATTCTTTAGACTCTCATTTAGATGGTGGCGGATCAAATACATCGCTCTATAGTTATCTTTTTCACTTGAATTGTTGCCAACAGTGATTGTGTCAACGATGCCTTTAGATATCAACAGGATCCTTATATCAAGTGCCCATTCCAAGTAGTTGTCACCAAAGACATTCAAGGCAACATAATCTAAGTTGCTTAGTTTTGACATCTGAAATTTATAAATTCCATACTTTAGACCAAGTAAAAAAAATCGGATCACTTTAGGTCTTTAAGTTCTTAGATGCAATCAAAATTCTCAAAATAAATATAATGCAACCAAACCTAGAATGTGAGTTCTATATGGAACATATGATCAAGCAACAAGAATGTCAAGTAAAACCGCAATATACACTTAGGGTTTAACAATTAACAAGATCAAGCAACCAAATTAGGGTTTAAGACTATATTGGCCGATTTTCACTCAAGGTGGAACCAAAATTTTTCATTCTCAACCTAATATCAGATTTCTTATTCTTAAAACTATCAGGATGATCATGCAATCAAGGAAATTGTTTTAAGAAAAACAAGCATTGCAAGCATCAAGAAATCGGATCACATACAATTAGGTCTAGGGTTTCAATTGTTCAACTTAACAATACTACACGGTTTTGATTCTAAAAAATATTATTCAATCAACACATAGTATCAGGATGATCAGTTTTAACTTAGAAACTATCAAGACTTATCATATTTGGACGATTTTAGTTTTTAGAACAAAACCTAAACCTATTCGGATTAGGAAATCAAACAAACTAGGGATTTCAACAATTTTATCAATTCTACTCATGCAAACTATCAACCTAGCAAACATTCTCAATGTCACAAGCAATCAGGCGGTTCAAATAAACATACTAGATCAAAAATAAGCCATAAAATTATCAATCTCAGAGTTAGGGTTTATGCAAGTCGGATCTAGGGTTCATGCGCATCAGGGTTTAAGCAAAAACGAATTCTAAAACTCAGATCTCAACATTCTAATGATCAAACAAACAAATATTCTCAGGGTGATCAAATTTCAATAAGAATTATCAGATCTACTGCAGCATGAACAATATAAATCAATCAAACTAAAGATCTAGCAAACGAGTTAGAGAGAGAAACAAACAAACCGTTTTTTTTTACTTAGAACAATTAAGGTTTCTCAATATCAATTTACCAAAACTCAAATCACGAAATCTATCAGGATGAATTACTCAAGTATTCAACACAAACTTGACATAAACAAATAATCAAACGAATTTATCAAGCAAGAGATTTCGAGATGAACAATTAGGGTTTTAGGTTAAATCATGCTTTGAATGCAGATTTGCACTCATGCGCATGACTTAGGTTATTAGGGGAACAATATTGCATTCTCAAACATACCAGATTCAACATAGATTAAGGGGTTTCGAAATCTATGTTCTAGGGTTTAAGTTTGTACCTCAAATCGTCAATGGTTCTGAATGGACCTCCTTTGGGCACGCGGTTGAATGTATGTAGAGTTGAGATCGGATATATTTGAAGTTGACTC
The DNA here is from genome assembly GCA_905132765.1 of Moricandia arvensis. Taxonomy (NCBI): domain Eukaryota; kingdom Viridiplantae; phylum Streptophyta; class Magnoliopsida; order Brassicales; family Brassicaceae; genus Moricandia; species Moricandia arvensis. The sequence goes on from CAJHQP010000152.1 coordinate 62,198, forward strand.
TGGTTCTGCAGCTACAAACTTGAAGTTGATATTGAGTTGCAGAGGTAGAGATTCACGCCAAGTATGGAAGAGAGAACATGAGCTAGGGTTTTGCAGAGATCGGATTTTTAGTGCTTAGGGTAGAGGCGGTCGTGCTGATAACGTGTTGTGGAATAGAAGGTTTGTAAATTTGTAAATTGTGTATTTCATTAGCATATCGACCACCCTATATATATGAGTTACATAGACCGTCATAAAGTAATGGATAAACAGAACAAGGAGATAATCCTAATCCTAGATGGATTAGGATAACACATAAAGATAAACACAAGGAGCTGGCCGCTTGGATAAGGACGAGTCTGCTTGGCCGCATGGATAAGGACAAGGTGGCCATATGGGCCTGATCTATGGACGAGCTGGTGCATTTCCCGGATATGGCCCAACCACCATTTCTGGTTCATAACAATGGTTAGGTTGTCAATGATTTCCTGGAAAAATTGTTACGTTACGTTTCTTTATATTGCGATTCACGTGGGGATATAGATTTCTAATGAATATAATTAGAGATTTTAAAGATTGTGTTTATCTAATTAAATAGTAGCATTGAATTAATTTCAGATTAGCCCATGTATTGGTAGTTATCCTCTCATGTACTAATAAGATAACCTACGTGTATATATATACTAGGGACGGACCACGCTTCACGCGGTGAGTAGATCCATTAGGTATTTGACAAGATTTTTATTTTTAATTTCAAAAATGCAATCATATATTTTGTATTGGTTATTTATTTATGGGAAATCGTTTTATATAGAATTTCAGTAAATTGAACTCAAAACTGTTGCAGCTAAGTAAATTGCATGATAAGATTTGTCTTCTACCTTCTCTAAAATACATTTCATTTGTTCTCTCATTATAAGATCATTATAAAATCACATAAGAAGTAATTGTTAAACAAAACGAATCATATTTCAATTACATAAAAAGAATCAAACTAAAATATTTAATAAAAAAAAAATATTATGCTATATCATTGTATTATTTATTTAATGTTTAAAATAATTTTGATGTGAATTTTTTTTTGAAAAATACTTATAAATGGATTGACATTTGTTTATGTTCAATGATATATAATTAACTATAAAATTAAACATTCTTTAATTATATTATTTCGGAAAAAGTTTAGTTACACTACTATTACATATTGTCATTATTGCTAAATAATTATTTTGGGTTTAAGTTGTTATTTTTGTTTTGTTGTATTGTTTATTTCATAATTTAACTCTTATTTTGAGTAAAGATAAACGATTTATTAATCGAAAATTACAGTCCATGTGAGACTTTTAAAATTGTATAAGAGAGTTAGAGATTCCATTTTATTTGTTTGTTAATAATAATTTTATTTGTGTCACAGAAAGTTTCAAACGCTTTGTAAAGAGAAGAAATTTCTTAATTCGAGCTTAATTGAGTCATTTTTCTCTGCTCCCAAGACTCCAAATCAATACCATAACGTTTATTACTTAAATCTTAAAAAAAACGTTAACTGATTTTTGAGAAATAAGTTTGTGTCTAAATGGCAAATCAATTAAAATTCAAATGGGGCCTTCAAAGGAATTCATGCTTCTTTGTTGCAACAAAGAATATACATTCAAATGGTCATATGATTTATATAATTATACTGTATATTGTCGTTTGATGTGTTTTATATTATGATTTGCAAGAAAAGTGTATAATAACTTTGATGTTATGTTTGGGCGTGGATAGTTTGTAAATGTTTGGATTATTTGCAAGAAAGGTTTATATTATGATTTGCAAGAAGATTGCATAATAAATTTGATGTTATGTTTGAACATGGATAGTTTGTAAATGTTTAGAGTATTTAAGTTTAATTTTGATAGTTACGTTTTTATTAAGAGTTTTATGTATATATAATATTATCTAGTTTGGGTGAGGTTAGCGTGCTTTTTTGGTTGGATGTTATTGGCAATCCTAATACATATTGGTTGGTTAAATGAGGTTTTTAAAATTTTGGACTTTAAAGAATATGGTTTGTGGGTCTTAGGGGTATCATTTGTTGATATCAAAAATTCATGGACGTGATTAATTTTGAACTAATACAATGCTTTTCTAATGTCTAACGTTTTGTTTCAGGAGAGTTTTGATTGCAATATATGCTAATTCAGCTATTTTGTTAGTCCAACAATAGTATTTGCATCCTATGCCGTTGGAAAATCTATGTTTATGATATTATTTGCCTAAACTACTTACCGATATTAAATAAAGTAGATTACACACATCATCTAGCTACTACAAGTCTACAATCTTTACAATGTCTGTTAGAGGTTCTAGATGGTTCTAGAACCGATATATATATATATTTCTGTTATAAGAGTTATTATGTATAGATAAGTCTTAGAGAAGATATTGTTAGATATCGATAAGGACTAGAAGATTGAGTCCTATCAGTTTGTATAGATGTATATATACCACGATTGTGGAAGTGAATAAACAAGAACTCTCAATTTACAATGTCTATAAACTTTTGACTGAAATATATAAATTGTAAATATTCTTTGATTCACATTAAGTTTTGCTTATTTAAATTAATATTTTCTTACATATTATATTGTTGTTAGATACATGAAAGTTACTCAAGAGTAAAGACTGTGGACGTTTTAATTTGCATTCATATTTATTATGGTTTTCATAATTCTAAATGGAAAAGAATCTATACTATATAAAAGTTGAGGCTATAAGCCATTGAGAACGTCCACGTAGGATGTTAAACGACCAATCAAAATCTGACAACTTACCTTTTTAATTTACTATTTCTAAAAATGTTAATATTACCAAAATCGTTTATTTCAAAATAAAATATAAATCAATATCAAATATGGTAAGATTACAAAAATAAAAACATTATATATAATTTAATTTAATATATTATGTATTTCAAAAATAATCATAAAATAATTAACAACAATGATAATTATTTTGAAAATTCAATAATTTCCAACAATTTTGGCTATATAAATTTAAAACATGTGTTTTTTAAAGTTTAGGTTAAATGCTATTGACAATATTCACAAATTACATTTATTGTATATAATTGATGTTATATATCATTAAGAGTGTTCTATACTATATAAAAGTTGAGAGTATAAACCATTGAAGGTAACACATAGGATTTAAGACAACTAATTATATTATGACAAATTACTTTTTTTTTTAAAATTTGCTATTTCTAAAAATGTAAAAATTATCAAAATCATTTATTTAAAATATAATATAAATTTATATCATGGTAAACTTACAAATATAAAATATTATATATAATTTAACTTATAGATTTTCAAAAATAATCATAAACTAACTAATAACAATGATAATTACTTTTAAAATGTAATAATTTTCAATAATTTTAACTATATAAATTTAAAACATGTAAGTTTAGGTTATATGCTAATGAAAACATTAACAAATTACATTTACTATATATAATTTGATGCTATTAATCATTAAGAGTGTTATATATTATATAAAAGCTGAGATTATAAGTCATTGAAAGTGTCCACATAGAATTTAAAACAATCAATCATATTATGACAAATTACTTTTTTAATTTACTATTTTTAAAAATGTCAATATTACCAAAATCGTTCATTTCAAATAAAATATGGTAGACTTACAATAAAAAAATATAATTTAATTTATAAACTATAGATTTTCAAAAATAATCATAAAAATAACTAACAACAATGATAATTATTTTTAAAATGCAATAGTTTCCAAGAATTTTAACTATATACATTTTAAACATGTGGTTTTAAAGTTTAGGTTATATCAAATATTCACAAATTACATTTGCTATATATAATTTGATGTTATTAATTATTAAGAGTGTTCTATATTATATAAAAGTTGACGCTATAAGTCATTGAGGGTATCTACATAATATCTAAAATAGCTATATCTCTATTTTTAAAAATGTCAATATTACCAAAATCATTTATTTTAAAATAAAATATAAATCAATATCAAATATGCTAAAATTAAAAAAAATATATATATATATATAATTTAACTTAATATATTATAGATTTTCAAAAATAATCATAAACTTAGCTAACAACAGTGACAATTAATATCATAATGCAATAATTTCAAACAATTTTAACTATATAATTTTTTTACATGTGATTTTTAAAGTTTAGATTCTATGTTATTCAAAATATTCACAAATTCCATTTACTATATATAATTTGATGCTATAAATCATTAAAAGTGTTCACATATTATGTAAAAGCACCAAAACTATAAATCATTATTTTATTATTATTTAAAAAATTGATTTTTTTAATTTTTTTTTGATAAAATCATTATTTTATCATTATTATTATAATAAAGAAATCAATATTATTTTTAGTAAACAAAACGAATACTAACAAAAAAATAATTCGATATATAAATTAAATAGTTGAAAGATGAACATATAATTAACTAACGAAAAAATCTTAAAGAACACAAAACTTTCAAATAAAGAAAGTATGAATCTAAAAATACATAATTTCAAAATTTAGGTTAAACACTATTTAAAGTGATCACATAAAATTTATATATAACATTAATAATATACCAGACAAGCATCCTAACTTCACATTAACAAAATATATGATAACATAAAAATGTCCCAAAAAATCATAATAAATTCGTTAAAATTTAGTATTATTTACAAATAATAATGATACTATAGTATAGTTTCGCTGAAAACATAAAAAAAAGATACGGAGAATATTCATTATACATTAGTCAACTGGAAACTTTATTATCTAAGAAGATTAATCAATAAACTAAAAATAATGAAATTTGACACATTTCTAACAATTAGGAAAAATATATACGTGAACTAATAAAACAACATAGTCCTAACATTAATTTATAATGTAACTAGATTAAGTAGATATATATATCTAATATTAGAACTTTTATATATTATTATTTTATTAAATGTTATTATTTAATTTTAGTTAAAATTCTATATATTTATTTCCCTTTTTATATCTAAAAAAAACTTTAACACTATTTAAATTCATCAAAATGTTTATTAGGATTCAAACTTAAATATTATACTATCATATATGAACTTGAAAAATAAATAAGAGTATTTCAAATACATATATGTACACAATAAGTAAATAGTAATTATATTCTCATGTAAAAATTTGGTAAATACAAAAATAGGTTAGATATTGTGCAATTGAAACAATGTTTTATATCACTCAAACAGAAAAATAAAAATAAAAAATAAAATATGCGTAAAATGTAGAAATAGTTAATATGCATCGAATATTTTATATATATATTTTAAAAATTATTTATAATAAACAATATAAATATATTTCAACAATTTTAACTATATAAATTTAAAACATGTAAGTTTAGGTTATATGCTAATGAAAATATTCACAAATTATATTTACTATACATTATTTGATGCTATTAATCATTAAGAGTGTTCTATACTATATGAAAGCTGAGGGTATAATCCATTGAGAGCGTCCACATAGAATTTAAAAAAATCAATCATATTATGACAAATTACTTTTTTTTTAATTTACTAATTTTAAAAATGTCAATATTACCAAATCGTTCATTTAAAATAAAATATAAATCAATATAAAATATGGTAAACTTACAATAAAAAATTATATATAATTTAACTTAATATACAATAAATTTTTGAAAATAATCATAAGAATAACTAACAACAATGATAATTATATTTAAAATGCAATAATTTCCAACAATTTTAACTATATACATTTTAAACAGATAAATTGTCAAAATATCACTTTCCTATTACCACTTTTCATGTTTACCTTAATCACTTTTATCCTTATTTTTTAAGACAAAAAATACACTTATAATCCTTGGGTTAATTAATCTAAGACTTAGGGTTTAAAGTTGAGGGGTGGGATAAGGTGGGGTAAGATTTAGGAATGTAAAATTTAGGATTCTAATTATTTTTTAAAAAAATTACCTCTTAAAAATAGTATTTATAAAAATATCTCTTTAATGAATGTCAAAATAAAAAGTGGTACCAATAATGTGGTAAACATGAAAATTCCCTTTTTAAACATGTGGTTTTAAAGCTTAGGTTATATGAAATATTCACAAATTACATTTATTATATATAATTTGATGCTATAAATTATTAAGAGTGTTCTTTACTATATAAAAGTTGAGGCTATAAGCCATTGAGGGTATCCACATAAGATCTAAAATAACTATATCTCTATTTCTAAATATGTCAATATTACCAAAATCGTTTATGTCAAAATAAAATATAAATCAATATCAAATACGGTAAACTTACAAAAATAAAAATATTATATATAATTTTAACTTAATATATTATAAATTTTCAAAAATAATCCTAAACATAGCTAACAACAATGATAATTAATACTAAAATGCAATAATTTCAAAAAACTTAACTATATAAATTTTTTACATGTGATTTTTAAAGATTAGGTTATATGCTATTCAAAATATTTACAAATTTCATTTACTATATATAATTTGATGCTATAAATCATTAAGAGTGTTCACATATTATTTAAAAGCACCAAAAACTATAAATAATTATTTTATTATTATTAAAATTTTGAATATTTTTAAAATATATTATTTTAAAATAATAATGAAATAAATATTAGTTTTAGTAAACAAAACAAATAATAACAAAATAAAATAGTTCGATATATAAATTAAATAGTTGAAAGATTAACATAAAATTAACTAGAAAAAAAATCTTAAAGAACATAAAATTTTCGAATAAAGAAAGTATGAATCTTAAAATAGATGATTTCAAAATTTAGGTTATATATTATTTAAACTGATCACATAAAATTTAGGTATAACATTAATAATATACATGACCAACATCCTAATTTCACATTAACAAAATATATAAAAGCATAAAATATCCCAAAAATTCACAATAAATTCATTAAAATTTAGTACTATTTACAAATAATAATGACACTATAGTATAGTCTCGGTGAAAACATAAAACAAAGATATAGAGAATATTCACTATACATTAGTCAATTAAAAACTATATTATCTAAGAATATTAATCAATAAACTAAAAACAATAAATTTAACAAAAATATGTATGTGAACCAATAAAACAACATAGTCCCAACATTAATTTGTAATGTAATTAAATCAAGTAGATATATATCTAATATTAAAACTTTTATATATTATTATTTTATCAAAAGTAATAATTTATTTAGTTTAAATTCTATAGATTTATTTTCCTTTTTCTTATATCAAAATGTTTTTTTAACACTATTTAAGTTCATCAAAATGTTTATTAGGATTCAAACTTAAATATTATACTATCAGATATGCATTTGAAAAATAAATAAGAGTCTTTCAAATACATATATGTACACAATAAGTATATAATAATTATATTCTCATGTAAAAATTTGGTAAATACAAAACAAGGTTAGATATTGTGCAAATAGGACAATATTTTATATCACTCAAATAAAAAAATAAAAATTAAAAAAATATGCATAAAATGTAAAAATAGTTAATATGCATCAAATATTCTATATATATATCTATATATTTAAAATTATGATTAATAAAAAATATAAATATCTTTATAAATATATTTATATACAAACAAAAACTATTTAAATAATAATTGTTTTTAAAATATAATTGAATGTAACTTAAATAAAATAATGATAAATCATTCTTTGAAGATGAATTCATAAAAAAATCTATATAAATAATTTATCTTTTATTATTATAAAAGTAAAATAAAATAAAACTAATTATTCAAATAAACTCGCGCGTAGCGCGAGTTAAAAATCTAGTCTATACTATATAAAAGTTAAGGATATAAGCCATTGAAAGCGTCCACGTAGGATTTAAAACATTCAATCGTAATATAACAAATCAGCATTTTTACTTGCTATTTCTAAAAATGTCAATATTACCAAAAATCATTTATTTCAAAACAAGAAATAAATAAATTTAACTATGGCAAACTTACAAAATTCAAAGAATTATATATATGTTAACTTAATACATATTATATTTTCGAAAATTAACATAAAATATATTAAAATAAATAATTAACTTTAAAATGCAAGATATTTGAACAGTTAGAAGTATATAAATCTAAAACACGTAAAGTTTAAATTATATGCTATTGAAAACATCAAATAATATGATTTAAAAAACATAGGATTTAAAACAACTAATCGTAATATGAAAAATTATTATTTTAGTTTAATATTTTTAAAATGTCACTATTTCCAAAATTTTGTTTATTTCAAAATAAAATATAAATCAATATCAAATAAGGAAGCTAACAAAATTAAAAAGAGTATATATATATATATATAAGGTAACTGAATACATAATAAGTTTTCGAAAATTTAAAAATAAAAATAAAAATGCAAGACTTTCAAACAATTATAACTATAAAAATTAATTTTTTGGGTTATATGTAATTGAAAATATTCACAAATAATATTTACTATATATAAGTTGTTGTCGTAAATTACTAAAAATGTCCGCATATTATTTTTAATCACCAATATATGTCAAATGATTTTTTCAATTAACTATTTCTAATTAATGTCAATATCAGCAAAAAAATTATTACAAAATAAAAAATAAATTAGTATAAAAAGGTAAAATTAAAAAACATTATAGATAGTTACTTAATGTAAAACTGTTTTTTGGAAATTAACATAAAAATAACTAACAAAGATAATTATTAAATAAAAATTTGGAAAATTTACAAACAATAAAATAGAAATCAATATCAAATAAAATAATTTAAAAATATGAAAAATATATATAGATTAAATTAATATATATATATATATATAATATTTTCGAAATTTTGACATAAAATTAAAAATGCTAGACTTTGACATAATTATTTTGTTTGTTGTTTCAAAACAAAATCAGTTTTACAAAAAGAAAATTATTTTAATATATAAATCAACATAAAAAGTTAAACTTAAAAAATTAAAAACATTATATATAAGTTACTTACTGTTTAAGATCATAGTTTAGTTTTATTGCTGTCAAAATAAAGACTTTCAAAAAATAAAATAGAAATAAATATCAGATAAGGTACGTTAGCAAAAGTAAACATTATATTAAATTAAATTAATATTTATAGTATTTTTGATAACATTAAAAAAAAATTTGTAAGACTTTCAAAACATTATAACTATATAGATTTAAAAAATGTGGTTTCAAATTTTAGGTTATATTCCATTAACGATATTCAAAAATAACATATATAAATGTTATAAATTATTGAGGATGTACACATATTATTTTAAATACCCAACAAATATACCAAGTCATTTGTTTATTTCTAAAAAATGTCAATATTACCAAAATTGTTTATTTCAAAGTAAATTATAAATGAATATAAGAAGTTAAACTTAAAAGGTAAAATAAAACTATATATAAGTTACTTAATATTTAACTGATTTGTGAAAGTTAACATAAAAATAACTATCATAGATAATTATCAAATAAAAATTGAAAGATTTTCAAACAGTTATAACTATATAGGCGATTTTAAAGTTTAGGTTATATTGAAAAGTGATAAATAAAACGAAAATTTCACTTTAGTAAAAATTGAGACCATAAGTCATTGATGGTACATATGATTATAAACAACCAACCAAGAAACGAAATATCATAGTTATATTTTACTATTTTAAAAATGTTAAAAGTTCCAAAACTGATTATTGCAATACAAAATAGAATTCAACATCAAATAAGGCAAACTAATAATAAATCGATAAAATGGAATTGAATCATACATATACTAAAAATTTGGAAAATTAACCAAAAAATTAACTAAAATAAAATAAAAAATAAAAAATACACGAGTTTAACTTGCAAGAACACAAAATAAAATATACTCTTCAAAATAAAATTTCAAAAAGTGCATTTTCAAAATAAATTATAAATCAATATCAAATGCAGTTTCTTTAATAATATCAAAATCAAAGAATCGCATGATACTCATGAAAATGGAACACGTCAAGAAATATGGGTTTGAAGTGAATAAAAATTACCAGTGAAAGAAAAAAAAAAGAAAAATATTCGCTATGGAAAGTAAATCATACAAGCTGAAGACAAAATCTGATAGACAAAAATGTATAACACCTGAAAATAATGGATATACTAAAGAATAATTCAAATATAAAACAAGATTGAAAATTTACAGTAGCTCTCTCTAAAAGATATTAAGTAAGAGAACAAAGTGAGAACCCAAGCCACAATTTATTATGAGTTACAAATTATTTTTAATCAATCAAAATAAACTAACAAATTTATTTATCCATAATTTTTTAATATTAATCAACTCTATTATCTTAGTTTTGAAAAATATTCTTTTAGTCAATTACACTCAAAATCATCATAGAAACTAATAAAATAAGCTATACTGAAAAATGTAACATAGTGTCATTTACGAGATTTTTAAAAATAATTGTTCTTAAAGCAAACTACATGATGAATTCTTAATAATCATTGATTTGATTCACATCATATAACATATAAAATTAAGGAAAATTGTCAAAAATATCACTTTCCTTGTACCACCTTTCATTTTTACCTTAATCACTTTTACCCTTATTTTTAAAGAGAGAAAAACACACTTATAATCTTTGGGTTGATTAATCTAAGACTTAGGGTTTAGAGTTGAGGGGTGGGGGTAGGGTGGGGTAGGATAGGGTTTAGGAATGTAACATTTAGAATTTTAATTAATTTAAAAAAAATTGTCTCTTAAAAAATGGTATTTTATGAAAATGTCTCTTTAATGAAGGTAAAAGTGAAAAGTGGTACAAAGAAAATGATATTTTTGAAAATTCCCCTAAAATTAAAGATGCTCTATGTTGAGTTATATCGAAGAAAATATTTAGAGAAAAAAATGTTTATAAGATAGATGAAAAAATATAGAGCCTAAAAGGCATGTCAAATAAGTTAGTTAAGATTTAAAATAAATTTATAACGAATACCAACAATAAATTAGCATAAAAGATAACAAAAGATTTATAGAAAGGACAATCAATATGAATTTATCAATATAAATATAGTATATAAATATTATAATCAACAAACTAAAAACATACAAATTTGAAACATTTAGAAAAAAAATCTCAAGATTAAAATGAATATGCTATCTAAGATGTTGCTATCTTAACATCAGCATTTAGCAACTAAAAAAAAAAAATTATCAAAATTTAGTAATAGTTTTCAAAGGATCTTAAAAAATTACATATCAACTCTGAAACAAACAAATATTAACTATTATACCAAATATTCTCATTCAAAAATAAATTATAATATTGTAATACATCATACGATCATAAATCTTAAATACTAAACAAATAATTAATTTAACCAAATAGTAGTAAATCTAATTACTTTAGATTCTTAACACTTTTAATTCAATATTAAATGTTATATAACATTAGCTAAATTTATTATATTACTTTAATTCTTATATGATCTTACGAAGACTTTAATATTAATTAAAGTCCTCAAAATATTTATTGTGATTAAATTTTCAATTTAAATATTATAATATCACATATATATAACAACCACACATTAATTGTAAAGTTTTTCTGACTACAAAGAAAAATAAGTTATTTATGCAGATAATTCAATCGTTTATGTTATTCAAATAAAATATATGTAAAATGTAAATTAAAATACTATAATGTATTAACAGTTACATGTATCGAGAAATTTATATGATATTTTAAAATATAAATTAATATTTATGAAAATAATTGTTATATTTATAAATAAAATTACTAAATAGCTAATAAGAGGGTATATTTATAAATAAACATAAATAATAAAATAAATGAATTATATTGAAGATAAGAAAACTATATAAATCAATTAAATAATTAGTTTAAAAATTATTATAAAATTAAACTAAATTATTAATACAGACTCGCGCGTATCGCGTATATAAATTATAGTCCTATATAATAGTACAGTTTCTAGGCTCCTCAGCGTGCCACCTCAGCATCACGTGGGTCCCACTTAAGAAAATGTGAAAAAATGTCAAATCCATGATTCGAATCCGAGTTATTAAGATAATATCACTAACATTCATACCACTAAACTAAAGGATAACTTGTACATTGATGCCCAAAACTAATATATATTTATGAAAGCCATAAACTCTTGCTTCTTTGGCTTCCTTTAAAGGTCGGACCTGCAAGTGTATTATGGGTTTCATTTTTAATTGGACTTCATCACGTTATATGAAGAAAATCTTCAAGTTTACAACAGTTATAGTTTTTCCATATTGTAACGTCGTCGTTTAACATGAGTTAAGATTCCTTTCTTCATCGTCTCAGACAGGTCTGAGTTACAGAGCTGCACCGTGTGTCTGTTCATTATCTATTTTTTTCACCGGTGAAGTTTTCATCTCCTCATCTTACATCGCTTGATCATAAATGTTCCTGATTTGTAGCCCTTCTGTAAACCCTATATATATATTCTCATCGTTGATGAACCCTATCTACATTTCCACAAAACTCATCGATTCCTCTTAACTTTAACCATCTTCTAGAAAATATCTCTCTCTGTTTCTCCAGTTCCTAAAACTAGCGTCAATGGCGTGCGTCATGCAACATTCGAGTCTCTCTGTCATGTTATGGTAAACATAAGCTATACCAACCAAATTAACATATAGAACCTCAAGTCATTCAGTATGGGTTTTAGTAAATGAAACTAATAACAATAGGAACAAAGTCATACAACAAATTTAAACTTATTTTAGGTTCCGAGAATGCCGAATCAATAGAGGTTCACTGAGTAAGGAATGCGGCGGAGACAGACATAACTGAGGTGAGCAAATCTCTCTTCTATGCCGCTATATAACAACTATAATTTCACAAACTGACACACTAAAAACGCAAAAACATTGCCCCAAAACAAATGAAAAAATCTCATCCATAAAATATCAACACATCATCACTGTGTCCGGCCCCGCGCTTGCGTGAGGGCTATGAACCTAGTTGTATTAAATAATTAACCACGTTTTGTAAGATGCTAAATGTGAATTACCATTTACCACATGAAAAAGTGACATTCGAAAAGACTTTTAACTTTGTGTAATTCAAGAGAATTCTTGGTTTTAGATTCTATATATGGTTACAGAGACAGTAAACATTAAGGCTGAAAATATATATAGGTAGGCTTAAAGACACTGTGGTACCTGAGGAGCGTTTCACTACTTACGAACTTCTTTGTGCTTACATATGGAAATCAACTATCTCGAGCCTTGAAGCTAACCTTAGATGGCATCACTGTCCTTATCGTAACAGTCGGAATCCGACATGTTTTCAATCCACCACTGCCCCGAGGGATACAATGGTAACGCCTACATAGACGTTTACGTTGAGATAACGGCAAGAGAGCTAGAGGAATCATCGATCTCTGGCATTGCAAAGCTCGTGAAGAGAGCCAAGAAATCATCTCTTGACAAGACGCACGCATATAGTGGAGGAGCTAATTAAGGAACTCCGAGAGATTTGATGAAAGAATATGCCAAATTCGCAAGGAGTGGCTGATGGGTGTATTCCTATTGACAGACTAGACTTGAGAAACACCGGATTTTTCGAGTCCATGGACTTTGGTTGGAACAAACCTGTGAATATATGGCCTTCAGGAGTACGAACATAACTTTGGGATTATCATGAGACCTTCGAAGTTGGATCCATCTATGGAAGGTGGGGTTACAGTTGGCATGACGTTGCCAAGAGATGCAATGGTTAATCTGAAGAAAGAGATGGATCCAACTGATGACTAAAACCTCAACCGATAGTCGCATTGCCTAAAGGATTCTAGGGTAAAACTTGCATAGACGTCAATATCAAGTAAACCGATAGTTGATAGATGGAAGTGGTCACGGCAATGCCAGAACATGCAATGCTCAAGTTCAAGCAAGTCAAAGTTAGTTCCATTAAATGAATTTATTTTCTATATGTCATTGCTTATAATGTTAAAATAACCTTGAGGAGGATATTATATTACCTGGTCAGAAGAACAATCAGATTCATCCACTCTCGAATATAATATATATGTTCCTCTCCATCAATATTCTTATACGTCTCCGTATCTTCTCCCTTGATCAGTTATCATGATGATAGTTTTGACTTGCGGGTCACTGTTCAAGCAGTATCCTCGTGTTAATTTTGATTCTTGTGATAACAACAGATGTTAATTTTGCCTCGCGTTTTCATAATTGTCGTACTATGCTTCACTTTTTGAGGTCACTGTTCTAGTGGGAAGTTTTTAAAGCGTTAACTTCTTACCAACAACAGTTAAACGCTAATTGTTTTGTCTTTTCTAAAATGGATCTAACAACTATAAAAATAAAATGGGTATGTGCTTCACGAGCTCTATTTATTTAATGGTCATTTAGCTATGTAAACCTGTTGACCAAATTAATTTAAATATTTAATGCCTTCTTATAATGTTAAGAAAGTAGGGTTTAAAATCAGTCTTTATAAAATACAAGACTAATCGTCTAACAATCCCCTATATATTATTTGTGAAACATTACAACATTTAAGGTAGCCATGTGTCATCACCAAAATGATTCTTAGAATACTTAGAGAATTAGGTTGGTCTATATAAATATATAATAAGTTTTTTATTAAGCTAACAATAAATTAGTTATTAATATTCTTTCTTCTTTCCTTAAATAAAATTCCAGAATTTCCTAATATGGCTAAATTATATATGACAATTAATGATTTTGAATAATAAAAATTTGACAAAAAATAGTATATCCCTTATCATTTTTTTTAAAAATTTTTAAATATAAAAATAAACTAAACTATCGCATTAACCATATAATAAAAAAAATAGATTTTTTGTATATGTTATATTTTGAATTTTTGAAAACAATTATAAATTACTATAACTGTTAAAAATTTCACATTAAAGTTTTTGCTAAAATGTTTCTAATGACAAGAACAAATAATTACAAAATCATATAAGTAGCAATTCTCATTTAATATTAATAAATATTAAGATTAAAATAATATTAACATATATATATATATATATTAACATAAGATTAACGTATATATATACTAATATCTTTTAAATTAAACTATATATCATATAAAATAATTAATATTTTCTTTGAACATTGTTTTTTGATAAAAGCTAAAAATTATTGAAAATTTTATATTTAAATTTTAATCATACATAGAGTTTTTAAAAAATGTAAATTATTAAAACTATTAAACATTCCATAAATGGAGGTTTTATTATCAATGATTTAAAGTTTTTTTTATAAAAAGATACAAATGATCAAAAACAATATGAACATAAAACATCATTTAATAGATATTGATATTAAAAATATAATATATATATATATATATATGTTCATATCATCTAAATTTAATTATATATCATATAAAACAAAAAAAATTGTTTGGATTAATAAAATTTATTTATGAGTCTGTACCAATTTAATTATAAATATAATAATTATAGAATTCTTAATTTATTTAATATATATTTATTATTTTATAATATGTAAAAATATATAATATTAAAATAATTATATATAATGTTGATCCCACGCAAGGCGCGGATATTAATCTAGTATTACTGTATTTGACATGCTAAGTAATCTTTCCAAATATTCACAAGTCACAAGTATAACTAGATTTTAACCCGCACGTCCGTGCGGATATTTTTCTATTTTATTAATGTATTTGATATTACTACAAATATTTTAATTATATAATTTTTAATTTAGTGCTATACATTGTGTAACTCTTTATTTTTTTATATTTCTTCCTCAAAATTATTAATATATAGTGATTTGTTTAAAATATTTTAATTTATTATTAATTTTTATTTACTTACTAATATATTTTCGAGTTGAATACAATAAAATAACCATATGAAATAATCAAATAAAGAATCTTTTTCAAAATATGTTTTTTTCTTTAATTTATACATTTTTCATATAATATATTTTAAATTTTATTTATTTATATTACTTAAAAGAAATCTATTTAATATGTATAAGAAAATATACTTTAACATATATCATTTTAATGTTTTACGGAATTTATAAGTAAAAACACTGTTTTGTTTAAATAATATAGAACTATTTTTTGGTAAATTTTATACATAGTAGTATCTATCATATTATTTTATTAAAAATTAATTTTGATTTTTTTGTTACTACATCTAATCTATTATTTTATACATAAGATATTTGAATTTTGGTACTATTTAAAAGAAAATTTCCAACATATTTTTTTATAATTAAAACAAAAAAAAATTAAAATTAAAATTTGATTTGTCATTAATATTTTAAGTGAGTTGCTAAAATACCATAGTTTTCTATTGACATTTTTTAAAAATAGTATATGAATTAAAGTTTATTATATATTATTATATTTTTGTATACAAACATTTTAAAACAATATATTGTTGAGAGTTTCAATATAAATAAAAAATTGTAGATATATAAGTTTAACATATGTTTATACATTTATTTTGTATAAAGCTATTATACAGTTTATGAATTTTAGCCTATTTTAATGAATGATGATTTATTTAAATGAAAAACTTTAGAATTTAAAATTTGTTAACTTACCTATTTAATATAATTTTATCATATTTAATTCATGTAACACTTCTATTTTCATATAATTCAGAGTTTATTTATAAAATTTATAAAAATAGTAGAATTTTTATTTTCTTGCTTATAATAAAATTTTAGTTAACATTGATTTATGATAATATTATATAACTAATCACGAAATTTATTAATGTATTATTTTATAAAAATATTTAAATTCTTAAGTAAGATTTTATTAGATTCTTTCTCAACAGATTTTGTTATAATTAAAAAAAAAATTCAAATCTTTAGTTGGTTTATTATTAATGTAAATAATTAAATATGTCATATTAACTAATTTTTGAAATGGTCTAATTACTATTTGTTAATAGTAGATAAAATTTTAAAATTTGTTAATTTAACTATTTATTATAATTTTACCATATTTAACTAATGTAACACTGCTATTTTTATATAATAGAGAATATATTTATAGAGTTTATTAAAAAATAATGTAGAATTTTATTTTCCTGTTTTATAATAAAAACTTAGTTAAAATAATTTATAATAATATTATATTGCTAATCAAGAAATTTATTAATGTATAATTTTATAAAAATATTTAAATTTTTAAGTAAAATTTTGTTAGATTCTTTTATATTTTACTAAAATAAATTAATTAATAATATATTTATAGATAGTTTTATATAATATACACTATATATTTCGAGATTGTTTTTTTACGACAAAGAAATAACAACCCATTAAAATTAATTAATTTAAATATATTATTTTAAATGATATTGGAAGAATCTGTAAATAAGAAAGAAATGAGATGACTAAATGTGTAAATAGAAGAAAATATTTAATATGCTATCCATGTTTCCAAACATTCTTCCTTTAGTCTACTATCTATGTATCCAAACATTCCAATTTTGTACTTAATTTTTAATAATATAGATGTTATTTAATAGATAAGTCACAACATTTTTCAATAAGTCCAAAAAAAATATGCCAAGGTAATTTTTAAATAAGACTTTGTTTTAATATATTAGATATTTTGCCTCTTCAGAAAAAAAATTCAGAATCATAGACTCTCAAATACAAGTTATCTTCCTCTCCAAAGATCAATATTTATGATAGTGTGTTCCTTTCAGCAGTGATTAGATTTGTGCACTACTGAAGCAATCAGATTTCATCAAACAATGTTCGCTAAATTATGAGTTATATATGAATCATGTGTTTATCTGAAAATGTAATGAAGTTAAGCATCTCGACTAGTTGCATGCTCACTGTATTTGAAGCTTGACAGACTTTTGAACTTAGCTTTTGGACATGTGAGTTCTATATTTTGTTATGACTTAAATTTCTTCCAGGCTTCTTCATTTTATTTTATTTTATTTATCGCTACGAACGCTTCTTTAATTTATTTGTTTGTTTATTTCGCATAGGGAGATAGTTTTTAGCATGGACCGTTGGTTAACGAATAAGATTATGTATATTCACTATAGCTCTGGTTTTATAAGTTTTTCTATATAAACTCAACAAGGATGAATCATATGTTATATTATATATATATATATAATAAGTAATTTTCTGCCTCGTGTTGTCATTCTTCTCCAACCTAACATTTAAATTACTAAATTTATAAAAGTCATTCATAAAAAAGTTGGAGAACAAAACTAGTAAATTTAAAAAAACTTAAGATAAAATATGGAGCGGAACTGATTGTACTATACGGGCACAAGACTTTTAGCTATGTTATCAAACAAGTGGTTGGCATCGGAGATTAGTAGGTCTGAACTCTTGAAAGCCACTAAAATGAAAATTGTTTATAAAGAAAATGTTTAGTATAAAATGTTAATACTTAAAAGCTTTGAACGAAATTTTCCTTACAACAATAATATTTTTTTGAACACAGAAAATATTCACTTTCATTTAACCCAAATTTAAACAATTGTACACGTCAAAAGATGATCAATTAAAGTATAGAATTCAGTTTTTTTTTTCTGAAAAAAGTATAGAATTCAGTTTCCAACTACCATTTGCTAATTGTTTGTCTGTCTTTTTAATTATGGGTCAGTTTTACTAATAAACTGGGTATGTGCTTCACGAGCTCTGTTTATTTAAGGGTCAACTATGTAACCTTGTTGATCAATTTAAATTACAAATTCAATGCCTTCTAAAAATGTTAAGAAAGTAGTAGGTTTTTAAACCACTTTATCTTCATAAATCATTAGGTAAGAAACGGTACGATATCACACGAAAACTCATTTCGTAAAACTAACATATCATATTTTATATTTTATATAAATCTTTTAGAGAAAATACACATATTACAATCTTGCATGTAGTTATATTTTTTATCGATAATACTAAAAATCTATATTTATAGGTAAGTTTTACTGTATTCAACATGACTCTTAAGTAAGTTTTGAAATCTTCATATATAAATAAGGATACTATTTTACCTCGTCACAAGAAAAAAATATGATCATCGACTCTAAAATACAAGTTATCGTCCTCTCCATCACTTTTCTGGCGAATTTTACCTATATTGTCTCTCTGGAACTATCCATACTGATGATAGTTTGTTCCTTCAGCAGTAATTAAACCATGAAAGAAATACTGAATGACCGTTTGTTTCATATAAACGGCCAATGATGAAATTTTGTATTACAGAAACGATAGCCCGATTGAAGTTGACCGTGTGTCGGCAACACAATTCTGCTCTCCTCTGTTTTTGGGTTTTAGTATATACAAAAAAAGTTCTGGATTGGGGGATTAGCAAATAACTGAATATGTTGATGGTTTTCGTTTGCATATAGTTGTACTTGTAATAATATGGAGTGATTTGGCAAGAAAACAATTTTTTTTTTAATAAACGATAGATCTACAAACTAACTCAGTTTGTTACTAATATATTTCCGATGATGACATATTGCCATTGAGGATGGTAATTTTGTTGACGATTTCTAATATATCATTGCTGAAAATGGCGATATGTCACATGTACCCATTGATTGGCAGCAAATAGATTGAATACAACACTATTTAAGATTCGATTAACCTAGATGAAGATAGGTACGAGAAGAAGAAGCTTCGAGTTATTTGAATCAACTCCTCTCATGCCCCTATATCTCATTCTTTAATCTCTTTAGGACACATTTCTTATTTTAATTTTGTATGTCAAACGAAAAATCATAAAATTAAACTGGAAACGTGAATATTTTTATTTGATTTATAAAATTTGATAAAAATATTTCAAAAATCCAAATTTTTTTTTATATTTTCGCGAAAATCATCAAAATATGATTAAAAACGATTTTAAAATATATTTTTCCTCCGAATTAGAAAGGTATAGAACTTAAATATTTATCCATGGGTTCACTAATCCATAGGGGGATTAGGGTTTAGTTTTGAAGAGCTGGGGATATTTGATTTGGGAGTTGGGGTTTTGATCAAAAAAAGAATTATGAAATAGGGGCATAGAAGATCAAGTGAGCCCATAGAAAATTGGGGAGTTATTTGGTGGGAGGAATTATCTTGAAGTGGTACAATCCTAGTGTTCCGGTTCGGCCGTAATAGCTTCAATGGGCTTAAAGTGTGTGTTACGAGGCCTGAGTAATTGAGCATTATTGGGGCCCAAAATAATCAAACTAATTCTTCACCCACCCTCCTGGTGAACCTAATTTAGGGTTGGTTTAATCCAATCTCTCTCTCTCGACTAATAAGATATGATTTGTACGGATTGCGAGAGCGAGGCATTCTTCGAAGAAGATGGTTTCTTCTACTGCCTTGGATGCAACGTTCGAGCCGAAGATATAATCGTAACCGCCGTGGACGACGAAGAAGGTCCCGGCGGAACGTATTCACAGGTCAACAGTCGCCGCCTAACAACACAGCCACCAACAGAAACTCCTTCACACCCCGATCGTTACTCCCAGTTTCGCTCCCAGCTCCTAGGAGTGCCAACGGTGGATTTTGGAGAAGATCCCGTTGCTTTGAGCTACGAGGATTGTTATCAACAGACGAGAGAGAGATACGCTTATGGTCTTATTATGATGATAACTTATCAGTGCGATGCGTTGGTTGACAAGTTTAATGTGACGCCCTTAATTATTGGTCTTGTCGCACCTATTTGCTTACCTTTTGTGAGACTCTCTGGTGTCTTTGATCAAGATTGGGCTGATAAAGCCATTCATGATTCCGAGCTTCAATCTCAAGGTAGCAGAATAATAATATAAATGATTCTTTATTTGGTTACTTGATGGTTTTGTTCTTTCAATTTGTAGAAACAGTAAGGGAGAGTAAGAAACGAGGGCGTAGTAGTAACAGCAGAAACAAAGAACATCGTAGCTTAGATGGTAAAAGAGCAGTAATGATATGGCTAAGTCAGCTTAGGAACTCTTTACCATTATCGAGCTCTCTAGCTATATCTTTCCTCGCTTGTCATATTGCGGGAGCTCCCGTTCTACCCACGGATATAGTGAGATGGGCGCGACAAGGAAAGCTTCCGTATCAGTCATGTTTCCTCAAGATTCAAGACCAGATGGGGGAGAGAACTGCTGCGTGTCCTGTTGGAGCAAGCGTTATGTTTAGCCCTGATGAGATTCTTTCTGCTCACAAGTTGGAAGCACAAGCCGCATCCATTGCTGATACTATCGGTTTGGTTTTGCCTCCTGTGAATTTCTGTGGGATTGCTTTCAACTATCTGAAGCGTTTGTCTGTTCCGGAGGAGGATAAGGTTGTTGATCTTGTGCGTCGTATACACTACTGGGCAATGCCTTCGGAGATATACTTGTCTAAAAGTCAGCACAGGCTTCCCTCTCGTGTCTGTGTCATGGCTATTCTTGTTGTGGCCATACGGATGGTTTATAACATTAACGGTTTCGGTATGTGGGAGCAGAGTTTGGTTGCTAGTGAGACTGACGAGTCTGGTGAGGATGATGGAGAGTTAGTACAAGTCAAGAAAGCTAAAGAGCTTATGAAGACCCTTGAAAGGAAATATCACGAGTTTGATGCTGAAACCACAGAGGATGGATTTGAAAATGATCTCTTGTCATATTTAACGCACGGGAAAAACGACATCTTTGCTGGATTAGAAGCGGCATCAGCTGATGACATGTACAGAACCGTTTGTAAGCTGTGGAATAGTTACCAGAATGAAGACGACACTCCATTTAAGAGGGGAAGAGACACTCCTTGCAATAATAATGAAACAACAAGCGAAACCAGGTCAATGGATCACAATCAAGAAGATGGATCCAAGGAGAGAGCGATAAGCAGACTAGTAGCAGACATGGGAGAGGACTTTTTCGTCTACATACCGCCACGAGTGAAAGTAAAGAGACAAGGGTATATTCAGTATGTGAGGAAGAAAGAAGATGGAGCATTAACATACGCGGTTCACGCTGATTACTACATTCTTTTGCGTGTTTGCGCTCGGGTGGCTGAGATTGATCCTAGGAATATGCATAGAGGTGTGTTGAGCTTTGAGAGAAGATTAGCTTGGATTGAGAAAAGGATTGATCATGTTTTGCATCTAACTCCATCATCTAGTTAGGGCATCTAGTTAGGAGCTGTTCGTTTCTCCATCTACCATTTCCATCCAACTATTCCATCCAGATTTTAGGAGCTGTTCGGTTATCCATCTAGATGAGCCATCTGGATAAGTCATCTGGATAGATTTCATGTTCGTTTTTTTTTCTATCTCCATCCAAATGGATTTAATTAACAAATTATAAATATACCCTATATTGATTTAATCATATGTTTATCATTAATTTTAACTATACTAATTTTTATTATTTTGTCTAAAATATAATTACATTAAAATTATTTTAAAATAAGCTTTTTTACATTTTGACGTTTTGTTTTTGGCGGAGAAAAACGGGCGTAAAATGCGTTTTGAGAGTTTGCCAGTAAAACGTGTTTTGATGAGAAAACACAATTTTGCAATTTTGACAGAGAAAACATGTTTTCGGTTTTGGCGGAAAATATGTGTTTTAATGATTTTGGTGAAAAAACACGTTTTCGGTTTTCACAGAAAAATATGTTTTTTGATTTTTGCGAGAAAATGCGTTTTAACGATTTCGACGAAAAACTAGTTTTTACGATTTTAGCGAAAAATGAATTTTTACGATTTTAGCGATTTTGACGGGAAAAAACACGTGTTCGGTTTTTGAAGTTTGAAGATTCGAACTAAAACGAGTATTAATAATAAATCGATTGTAACTTCGGTTTTAGAAGAAAACATTTTTTTAATCTTGACGAGAACAAAATTTTTTAATTTTGGCAGAAAAATACAATTTTTTATTTTGGCGAGAAAATGCGTTTTTGTGGTTCTGGTGAGAAAGTGCGTTTTTGCGATTTTGGCGAAAAAACGAGATATTTCGGTTTTGGCGGGAAAATTAGATTTTTTGTTTTGGCGGAAAAACTATATTTTTTGGTTTTGGTGAGAAAGCAAGATTTTTTGGTTTTGGCAGAAAATACGTTTTTTGGTTTTGGTGGGAGAACGTGTTTTTCGGTTTTGACAAAAATACATAATTTTTTTTGTTTTGGCGGGTAATTGCATTGTTTTGTTTTCCATTATAGTGTGTTACCAAACATGAATCTTAATATATGAAAATATATATATAATGTTAAAACATGTATAAATATATATTAAATTAGATCTTAAAATATAGAGAAAAATCAATTTATTGTTCTAATAATGTGAGAATTTATCTAAATATATAAAATATATGTGAGAATTTGGGAAATAAAGGTTCTGTGATTTTTTTATGAAAAATACTTGTTAGCTAAAAAAACAGAGTTGTGGGTTTCTCAATTTAAGTTTAAACATTAAAAAATAAAAGAAACAAATAATTTAGATTGGAATAAGAAGCGAGCCAGCAAGGAGAGAGGATTTATGTTAAAAGGGTACAATGTGTGTGGCAAGTGAAAAGTGTTTTATTGTTATAGCAAAGATAAAAAGTGTCCATGTGTATAATCTTCTCAGATTTTAAGATGCGATTTTCGAACTAAATTTTTAGCTACTAAATCAATCGTTAATAGTTATGTCAATTAATCTTTTATAAAATTTGGGGTAAATCTAATCAATTACATGTGTATTTCAAAAAAAAAACAATTTAGGTAAATCACTCTATTGAGTTTGGTTACTTTGGTTTAGATATACATAAGTGAAAGTTTCAAAATATACTTGAATTCAAATCTAAACAAATGCAGAAGTATGCAATTTTGAAAGAATCGACTCACCCATGTTGGCGCTTGGATACCACTGATAAGGTTATGATACCCACTTGTTACGGAAGCTAAGCTTTGGACTTACTCATATGATTCATTAATCTTGTTCATGATTCAAGACTTTTTCACCCAGTTCACGGCCTCAGCGCGCTACCTCTGGGATGGATTTAGAGATCCACAACATCCGCTATGAAGTATCGGAAAACACCTCTGATGTGGTTTACAAGATCAATGTTCTCTCTATCCTGGGTATACAAACTCTAGAGAGTATACAAGAGATAGTACAAGAGATTACATGGCTAAGAGCTATGACTACAATACATATCGATCTCTAGCTTACTCTATCTCTCTAAGAGATGCCATGGAAGCACTCCTCTGAGGCTTGAGGCTTCAGCCTCCAAGAGGCGTGGCTTGTGCTTAGAGATCCATGTCGTGATCTCTTCTTCCTTGTATTGTCAACACTTAACCTAATGGGCTTTAATGAATAGCCCATAAATTGTCCGCGTGTAACTTGTCCAAAGCTGGCCCAAGTTGAACACGCCGGATGGACTTTGACCAAACCTCACAAAACTCCATTTGTTTAGTTAAAGTCCATAACCCTTCGTTTGTGTTGACACCTCCTCTTCTGCTTCTCTTTGTCTTTTCTTATCTTTTATCTCTTCTCACTTCTCCCAACTCCATCTTGAGCTAAGCTTGAAGTTCTTCATGATCTTCCTGAAACCTGCATAAGCTTCAACTTATACACCACAACCGCTTAAATAGATTAAAAACTTAATTCCACTCAGCTCCATCAATGAACATAGACATCACGACAGATGAAAGGTATGTGAAAATCTCATTGCCATTATGAATTTCCATCACCTTCATCTAGTGTCTTGAGTTGCGAACCCAACTGCTACACTCCAAGTGTCAAGCTCAACTCCTCATTGACGTCGTGTTACTTCATATCTTCATACTCCTCGTGAACTTATCAACAACACAACCTTGCTGTCAATATCACGAACCTGTTCAAGTGCTTGAACAGAAACTTGAACATCCTTCTGCAAGTTGATTTTCTCCTCGGCCTTTCGATTCCACTCATGTGCACTGAGCCTTGAATCAAAGTTCTTGAATACTGTGCAACAACCTTCGAACCATATATGCTTGAGACCTCAAAAAACCTCTGATTCTCTACCTGTTTAAAATGCTGCTGCCTTGAACACCTTTGTACCGCTGTTACTCTGAACAGAACACGCCATCCAACCATCATTGTTGAACAAACTTTCGACACAACCTGGTGAAACCACCATGCTTTAACAGAACCTTGATGTCACACTAAACCCTTTAGAATCAACCGCAAACCTTGAAGTCACTCATGCTCCATATCCCTGAAACAGTCTTTGACTTACTCTTAATGTTCTTGAACAAATTTCACTTGAGCATCACTTTGTACCACTGCACACTTAAGCAGGACACGCTGCCTAAAACCATAAGATTAGGAAGACTATTGACACAAATATCTTTGCTCCACCATCTGATCAAACTGTTCTGCAACAACAGAACCTCCACTAACAGATTTAGACCCCACTGCTAATTGAATGAACTGAGCCTCATACCATCTAGTCCATGGTATGCCTTGGCTCTCCTTCACGAGCTGCCTGTGATATCTTATCTAGAATCCCTGATATACCTCCTTTACTCAGCTGTGAATCCATTCCCTCAATACCGTTATTGTACTGAGATGTCTCCAAAAAACCGAAACTTATGCATCACCATCAACGACTTGAACACACCTGTTACTCGTTGAACTCACCATTAGTCTGATGAGTACCTGGCCACCAATGAGTATTTTGCCATTACCTAATGATCTTCCCTAAGGAACTTACTCAGCATTAACCTGTGATGCCACCATATATTCAGAACTCCACCGGTTCCTTTTTTTAAATGCAATCGGTTTTGCTTTGCATTTAAACCTTCATGAAGCTTCTTTTAGTTTCATGACTTGAGCTTAAGATGAGCCTGCTTGTGGAGAACAAATCTTAGCCTTCCTGAGATGGACAAACTGTAACACAATTCCCTGCAATCCTTGCAATGTCTTCTAACAACTTCTTACTTTGTTTCATCTCACCATTCTTCATCTTCACCACTCAATACTTCAGTTTAACTAAGCACTTCATCACATTTTACCTTGCATCATACTCGGCTCCTCTGTATCACCTTCACTGTAGTGCATTCTTGATACATATACCGTTTTCACTTGTCTTGTCTACAAGTAACCTTATGTAAGACTCCTCTTACAAACTCCTTCTGATGCACATTGTACTTGTTAACTGATCTTGACACTTTCTGGCCTTGACACCCTGAACATATCCACGACCCTCTTATCATGGAATCAAGTTCTCTTTCAGCTCTTTACTCTCTTGAGCTGACCAAGTTACTAACCGAAAATTTTACCCTTCAGCTGAAACAATCAAGACATCTTCTAAAACAGAAAACGTGTGACTCACCCCACCTGGAATCAGATTATATATATCCCTGATGTATCATTCCGTATATAATCTCAGTGGCTCCAGCTGAATCAAATAACCTTTAGAAGTACCATGTCTTTGGGAATTAGCCAAGTTTCTGCAACTGTTCGTGGTTCCCGTCGGCCTTAAGCAATTTCTCTCATCATCAATGTATGTGATGCTCCTGAGATAATCCTTACAGCTTCTCCTATGTCAGACTCGAATCCATGACGAGTTTCTCCGGCTGTAATTATACCTGAACCATGACCTGTTCAAGCAAGAAGTTTCGACCTAGTCAAGTCTGCAAATTTCTCCTATTGCTTATGAGCTTCAATTTTTGTTCGAGAGCTCCACCTTGACCCCTCTGGTCGTGACACCATACCGGCGTCGCTTACTTCTCCTCTGAGTCCATTCATATTGAACTTCCGACTCAGACATCCATGACGATTCCTCTAAGGTATAACTCACACACGCTTCTACTAGTTGTGGTAGTGACTTCATGCTTCTTAAACAACTGTTGATGACTATTGTCTCATATCCTCTACTCTCAGGATTACAATCCGTCGTAACAACCTGTTCAACCCGATTCTGCCTGCGTATTTTCCTCTGCATTTGACAAGAATCTTCAAGCTAAGTCTAACCTTGATTCGCTTGTTCCCTTAGGTTTTCCTGTCACTCACACGACCTCATTAAAGCTTCTCCATGTTGTTACCACAAATAGCCATTTGCTCCAACATACTCTTGTGTAGGCTTTTACACACTTTTTCCTTGCTCTAGTTGCTTCTTCGTGGAGGTACAACCTGTCTTAGCCACACTAACTTGGTGACTCTCATGAAAATAATGAAATAATCTTGAATCAGTTTATCTGTTGCTGTGTTTTGATTTCTTGATCAGATGATTTGTATTTGGACAGAAGGGGATCCCAAAGATCTCTATTACAGTTTGTTGTGTCTGAAAAATCTTCGCTATGAATCTTAACTTCTGAGTCGTTTTTGCTCTCTCTCTGTTCTTGATTCATCATGGCATCTTTTGTTTTACCGTAAAGCACAATGTGATAAGTTGATAAGAGTAAGAGCACAAATGTGTTTATGAAGAATTATATTAGACTCTCATGAAAATAAAGTACAAGATGCATAGATTTATATAGTGGATGATTTAACTTAATTTCCTAAACTAATATGGAATAGCATATTAGACATAAATGTTAATTTCCTACTATTCCTGGTCTTTTCAGATTCTTCTAGATTCGTCTTGATCTTCTAGATCTTTCCTTTATCTTCATGTTTTCCATAATCTCGATAAGGTCAAATCTCATCGATCTCTCAATACCTTCCCGCAAGCTCATATGTGGTAACACGTGTGAGATTAGACAAATTTTCAAAATATCAGCAATATACCCTGCTGTGAGGTAAACAAATCAACATTTATACTCGATCGTAGAGTCAAATCGGCTGCAACACCCGGCCGTTGGGTCATCGACGTTTATACCTGATCGTAGGGTTCTTCAAATAATATGGGAAAAAACTCGTGATTGCGAGGTGAATGAATAATTTGCGATGGCGAAGTAAAGAAAACAACTCACAAATGCGAGAAGTAAGATACTTAAGGATGTTTTATTTGCGAGGGCGAAAAAGAACATCAAATTGAACGAATCAATTAATATATTCATGTTCAAAGCATCATATAACCATCTTCATCATTGAAGATCGTATGAGCAGACCAGTATTCGGATTGCTATGATCAAACTCATGGTTAAGAAAAATCAGTGAAATCAATATTCACTTTTCCAATTCTTGTGTTCCAAGAAAAAAGCAATACGCTAGCCATAAACACGTAACATGGTCAAACGCTGACCAAATCATATAAACCACTCGGAAAAATAGATGAGGTGTTGTGTCGTCGGTCATGAAGGTCTCCATTGAAAAAGCTCGAGATTTTTGAAGAGAATGATGATAAAAAGAGATTTCTTTCGGTAATGATGGTGGTGAAAAAGCCGATAACAAAGCTTTTAAGGAAGAAGGTGGAGTCGTATGACTTTTATGAAGTTTTTGTCATTTTTTTTAAGTAGCAAGAAACATAAACATTGATCCACAGGATTTAGATCCTGGCTCTGATACCATGATAAATTGATGAGAGTAAGAACAAAAATGTGTTTATGAAGAATTATATTAGACTCTCATGAGAATGAAGTACAAGATGCATAGACTTATATAATGGATGATTTAACCTAATTTTCTAATCTAATATGGAATAGTGTATAAGACATAAATGTTAATTTCTTATTAGTCTTGGTCATTCCTTATTCTTCTAAGAATTCATCTCGATTTTTCTAGATCTTTTCCTTTATCTTCATGTTTTCCATAATCTTGATATGATCGATCTCATCGATTTCCCAATACAATGTAAAGTCCCATAATGGCACCTAGTCCTCCGATTAAACTATTCCAAAAGATCAAAATGATAAAACAGATTATGTTTATGAATTATAGTTCTCTAAAGATTAAAATGGGTTCTTTTTTATTGCTAAGAAAGATTAAAATGGTATTTTCTTACCTTCCAATGTAAATCTCTTCTTGGAAGAATAGAGCAGCCAAGATTGTGACAATGACTGTGCAAAGAGGATTAAACAATGCAGAGAACAAGGTCCTCTCTTGGATATAGCCAAAGCTTGGACCGTGAACGGAAGTGCTGACGCCCCAACTCCCTAACAAACAAATTTCAAGATAAAGATTTATGCTATAAATTTCTTCAAACAAAAAAATATCACTTAAAAAATAAATATGACTACATAGGCGTTTTATGCGCTTACTGCGTAAAGACAGGTTGCAAACTCTCAGTATGAATGGAGAATACAAGTGTTCGGGTCCTTCCCAAGAAAGAAAGTGACCACCGCACATTGTATCGTTTTGAATAAACACATCCATGCTGATAAAGAGAGGTGATCTGAGTAATAGGCAGAGATCGGAACCAGGGCTTTGTTTAAACAAAGTTTACTTGTAAAGCAAGACATCAAACAGAAAAGGTTATTATAATTGATTTGTTCAATCAAGTAGAATATTACCTGAAGTGTAAGCCAAATGGACCAGCAAAGAGTGCTAGAGAACAAGACCAAACAACCAAAAGCCAATTGTTCTGGTCTTTGAAATCTCGTAATACAGCATTGGCCCCTGGTAAAGTGGATTCTGTGTTGATAATCTTTGGTCCACGAAGCAGGGTCATGGAGGTCGCTCATTCTACACAGAGGATCATCCCTGCTATCTTCGCTAGGCCTCTTTTATCCTAAAAATTCACTTTCTCATATCTAAAGATCCACAATGATTAGCTTTTATTATTCAACATCATTGATAATCATATATATATATATATATATATATTTTAAATTACATTAGATAAATGTGCAACTTTTATTCTCTTCCTCTTTTTCAGTTTTCGTTGATTTGTTATCCTTTTGTTTAGGGCTTTAAATCCCACTGTTACGATTTCAGATTTAGATGATCAGATCCGGTGTTGGTGGTTGAGATTTGTCAATTGTGCTTCATGTAAGGCCCTAACTCAGTCACTAGACCAAGCGCTCCTCACATACCTAGACCGGTAATCGGTCCAAGCCAATCAATCATAGTTTTACATTGTTTTGATCATCCATTCTTATTTACGTTGCATTGCACCTGTTTAGATCAGGTGTTGGAGAGCCCTATTGGTGAGTTTGAAAGTAATTGAGACGTTTTGAGGACATAGAGGTGAATTTTGAGACGAGAGTCGATTTCTCAGCCTAAGTATCGTACCGACCTATGCATAGCGACATGGAGAGGTCACCTGGTGAAAGAACGGAAGTTCGTAACGACGTCCCTAGCGACTTTGTGAAGTCGTTACAAGAAGACCACCTGAAAGCCACGAAGTATCCTAGCGACTTCATGTGATCGCTAGGATGAAGAACATGATGGCCTAGCGACATGCCACTGACCAGGCAAGGTCGCTATAGTTTCAAGAATCCCCCAGCGCCTAAGTTTCCTAGCGTCTTACGCTATAAACAAAAAAACTCTACCTTTTATGGAGCATCCCAGGTTTGTTGGGTTGACCAAGTCCGTTTTTAAGACTAGTATAAATATATTTTAGACCTAAATTTGGATCATCTTGTTTTTCTCTAAAACACTTTGCACTTTGGTGAAAAATTCAATCTTTAATCTACTTCGATCTTGTTTCTTGTGTTATTTGAGTAAAAATTTCTATCTAAACATGATTAAGCTTGAATCTATCATGGATTTAAGGTTAAACATGGTGATTAGTGAGTAGAATCCTTTTGAATCCATGGATTAGGTAGATCTGATTAGTGAAGAGTTAAGGTGTTTATTGTTTGATCTCTTTGTTTTTATGCTTATTAAGTTTTCTTAATGCTTTATTTTACTTGATCACTCTAATCTTGATATTAAGCTATTTATTCATTGGATGTGTTTGTTAAAATGCTTGAATGAACTTAATATTGCTCTAGTTTGAATAATAAAAAGCGATTTGATGTTATGATTGCTAGATGGTTGGTAGACTTGAACATAATGCATGCTTAAATGATTTAAACTGATGTTTAGCTCATGATTGCATAGGGATATCTACCTTGGGAAATGATTGCTCTTTATTGGTGTTCTAGGCTCATAAGAACTTGTGATTGCTTAAGTTAACCCGTTGACTTGGAAATTACTTTCCCCGGATCATTTACGTTAAGCCTATGGGTTCTTCTTTGAATAATTGATTGAAAGCTTAAGATATTGTGTTGGCGATGGTTTAGGAGATACGATATCTTGGAGTATAAGTTAGAGAGATAAGGATAAGTATGAAGTTGTTCTGTGATAAGAAGAGATCTAATATGTTAAGATCTGATCTGTGTAATATATATATGTACATTGTACGTGATCAATAACAACAAACATTCTCAACTCTTTCTTCCTTAGTTTACATGGTATCAGAGCCTATCTGATAAGATCCGTTGGAAGAAACTGTTGAGAAAGAAAAATCATGTCAAAAGAAGTTGTCAAAGTTTCGAGTGGAAGTGGTGAGAACAACATGTTGTCGCCATATTTTCTTTCTCCATCAGACAATCCAGGTGTATCCATCTCTCCAGTCTTGTTGACGGGAGAGAACTACAGTGAGTGGTCGTCGGAGTTAGAGAAAGCGCTTCGTGCGAAACGTAAGATCAGTTTTATTGACGGATCTCTGAAGATGCCGAGTGAGAATGACGCTCCAGCTGAAGCAGAGATGTGGAAGACCGTTAATTCTATGATTGTGGGATGGTTAAGAGCGTCCATATCTCCCACGATCCATTCCACAGTGACCTTCACACCCGATGCACACAAGATGTGGAGTGATCTGAAGAGGAGGTTCTTGGTGGGCAATGCAGTGCGTGTGCACCAGTTAAGGTCAGAGTTGTCGGCGTGCAAACAAGGTGGTTCCAGTGTAATGGATTACTTTGGTCGACTTGTGTTGAAGTGGGAAGAACTTATCAATTACAAACCGCTTCCTAAGTGTACATGTGGAGCCTCGGAGAAGTTCGTTGCAGAATATGAAGAAGAAAAGGTGCATACGTTTCTGATGGGACTTGATGATGCCTGGTTTGGTAATATTTGCACTAACATTATCGGAATGGAGCCATTACCTGACCTCGACTCAGTGTACCAACGAGTGGTGAGAGAAGAAAGGCGTCTCTTGTCTTCACGTGCTGAGACAAAGCAGGACGCAGTGGGCTTCTTGTCCAAAGCAGAAGCTGGTTCGTCGGAGAATCAATCGATGAGTGGTGCGATTGCAGCAGTGGCACGTAGTCGTGGAGGAACGATGGTTTGTTCTCACTGTGGGCGAACTGGCCATGACAAGAAGGATTGCTGGCAACTTGTTGGCTTTCCGGATTGGTGGACAGAACGCAATCAAAGTGGTACTCGAGGAAGAGGAAGGGGACGAGGTCGGAGTCAGCAACCTCGCTCTAATGTGGCTCAAGCAGCGAGTGCTTCTACGGGTCCGGTCCTCTCAGCTGAACAGTGGGCATCTTTAAGTGCACTTCTTGAGCAACAGAAGCCCACACCAATCCCCGATAAACTAAACGGTAAGCGACAAACAGGTGAAGTGATCCTCGACACCGGGGCAAGTCATCATATGACTGGTGATCTTGGATTGCTCACCGAGACAGTGGATATCGTGTACTGTCCGGTTAGCTTTGCCGATGGTAGTCAAGTAAAGGCATCTAAGACTGGTTTACTGCGCCTCTCTGATAAGCTCATATTGAGAAATGTCTTGTTTGTGCCTAATTTAAACTGCACATTGTTGTCGGTTGCTAAACTTCTCAAACAAACTGGATGTTTAGCCATGTTTACTGACACACTTTGTGTATTGCTGGACCGTTTTACGAGGACCCTGATTGGAGCCGGTGAAGAACGGGATGGAGTTTATGTTTATCGGGACGTTACATTGGCACGAGGTTACAGATTTAAGGCTGCTGAAGATAAGACACTGTGGCATCGAAGATTGGGGCATCCTGCGTTTGGTGTTTTAGGACATTTACCTTTTGTTTCTGGTGTTTTGGATAATAAAGAGAAGTTTGGAGGTTGTGACATTTGGTTCAAATCCATACAAACTCGTGGAGTGTTTTCTGAAAGTTTTAATAAAGCTTCTGTTCTGTTTGAATTATTACATGTCGATCTTTGGGGGCCTTATCGCGAACCAAGCTCTTGTGGGGCTTTATACTTTCTCACGATCGTCGACGACTTCTCTAGAGCAGTCTGGATACACCTGCTCCTTGAGAAAACAGAGGTCAAGACGATCTTGCCAAATTTTTGTGCCTTAGCTGAAAGACAGTTTGGGCGTGTAGTTCAGAAGGTCAGAAGTGACAATGGAACAGAGTTTATGTGTATTTCAAAGTATTTTTCATCCAATGGCATAGTTCATCAGACATCGTGTGTGTCCACTCCACAACAGAATGGCAGGGTCGAACGCAAACACCGTCACATACTCAATGTCTCGCGTTCACTGATGTTCCAGGCATATCTCCCTGTCAAGTTTTGGGGTGAATGTGTTCTCGCAGCTGCACACGTGATTAACAGGACACCGTCCAGCTTGCTGCAAGGGAAGACGCCATATGAGAGTTTGTACGGAAAACCTCCATCGTATGAAGACATCACGGTGTTCGGATGTTTGTGTTTCGCACACAAGACCTCTCGAGACAAGGACAAATTCAAGGAAAGAAGCAGAAAATGTGCCTTTGTAGGGTATCCGTTCGGGAAGCGTGGATGGAAGCTGTATGACTTGGAGAGCAATGAGTTCTTTGTCTCCCGTGACGTTGTGTTCAACGAGACTATGTTCCCTTTTGAGACTGATGTTGGCATGTCCTGCAGTGAGAGTGTTCCGCTGCACTCTCCCAACTCAAGTGTGATACTCGACAGCTTCAGGGGGAGTGTTGTTGAAGAAGTTCAGTGGGTGATCAGTTGGCAGTTGAGACCGATGAAGCCGATGACGCGGGTTCTGATATTGAGGCTACTGAAGCAACAATAGTACCGAATCCTGAGTCGGAAAACGTTCAAGAAGAACAACTTGGGAAAGGACATCGCGTCTCAAAGCCGTCCGTCAGGCTCAAAGATTACGTTGCCTATAACTCACAGTGTCTTGATAAACATAACACCACTCCCGTCACACCTGCTACTCGATCAGGGGTCTCGTCTACGGTCCAAGGTACGTCTTCATATCCCATTTCACAGTACATTACCGATGCCGTGTTCTCAGAGAAACATCAAGTATTTCTTGCAGCAATATCTTCTGAGAGAGAGCCACGAAACTTCAAGGAGGCAATGGCTAACCCACGTTTTCAAGAAGCAATGTCGACAGAAGTAATGGCTCTTGAAGAACAGAGGACTTGGGATGTGACAGACTTACCTAAAGGAAAGAAAGCCCTGGCTTGCATGTGGATCTATAAGTACAAGTTCAATGCCGACGGCACGGTGGAAAGGCCTAAAGCCAGGCTTGTTGTTTGTGGCAATAAACAGGTAGAAGGTGTGGACTTTGACGAGACCTTCGCGCCTGTAGCTAAGTTGACCACGGTTCGGACGTTGTTGGAAGTCGCTGCTGCTATGAATTGGGAGGTCCATCAGATGGACGTACACAATGCGTTCTTGCACGGAGACTTGGAAGAGGAAGTGTACATGCAAATGCCTCCGGGATTCCAGTCTGGTGAGCCTGGTCAAGTGTGTCGCCTGAGAAAGTCCTTATATGGACTGAAACAAGCACCGCGGTGCTGGTTTGCTAAGTTAACAAGTGCCCTCAAGAAGTTCGGTTTCAATCAGTCATATTCAGACTATTCCTTGTTTACTTACGTCAAAGGAGATAGATCGCTGCGTGTACTCGTGTATGTGGATGATTTGATCATAGCTGGAAACGATTTGGAGATGGTGACCAAGTTCAAGATATACTTAAGTGAATGTTTCAAAATGAAAGATTTGGGGAAGGCAAAATACTTTCTCGGTATTGAAATTGCAAGAGGACCACAAGGGATGTTTCTGACACAGAGGAAATATGTGCTGGATATTGTGGAAGAGGCAGGCCTACTCGGATGAAAACCAGTGTCTACTCCAATGGAGCAGAATCACAAGCTCTTGTTGAACAAAGGACCTTTGTGTAAGAACCCAGCTCGGTTTAGGAGATTTGTTGGCAAACTTGTTTATCTTGTCATAACAAGGCCGGAGTTGAGCTACGCCGTTCACGTTCTCTCTCAGGTTATTCAAGAACCGCGAGAAGAACATTGGGATGCAGTGGTTAGAGTGATTCGGTATTTAAAGGGGTGTCCAGGACAAGGGATCATGCTGAAAGCAAGAAGTGACCTGCGGCTTAGAGTGTTTTGCGATGCGGACTGGGCGGCTTGTCCGAAGTCTCGACGCTCCTTGTCATCATTTGTGGTGCTGTTGGGTGACTCTCCCATCTCCTGGAAGACGAAGAAGCAAGATACGGTTTCTCACTCCTCGGCTGAGGCCGAGTACAGGTCCATGGCAGCGGCATTACGAGAGCTGAAGTGGCTCAAACGACTGTTACAAGACTTGGGAATTCAACATTCTGCACCAATGGAAATGTTCTGTGATAGTAAATCAGCGTTGTACATCGCAGCCAATCCTGTGTTCCATGAACGTACGAAGCACATAGAAGCCGACTGTCACAGTGTTAGGGATGCAGTTCAAGACAAGTCAATCGTAACGCGACATGTGCATACAACAGAACAACTGGCAGACATTATGACCAAGGCATTGGGAGCTTCTGCATTTCACTATCAATTGTCCAAGTTAGGTGTTCGTAATTTCTACGCACCAACTTGAGGGGGAGTGTTGGCGATGGTTTAGGAGATACGATATCTTGGAGTATAAGTTAGAGAGATAAGGATAAGTATGAAGTTGTTCTGTGATAAGAAGAGATCTAATATGTTAAGATCTGATCTGTGTAATATATGTACATTACATTGTACGTGATCAATAACAACACACATTCTCAACTCTTTCTTCCTTAGTTTACATATTGCCTTGCTTCGTTTGAATCTTGTTCTACTTGTTACTTATCAACTTATATCAATTGATTGCACTTAGATTGAGTTGTATGAATTGTTTCTTAGTGACTGAAATAGTCCTGAGATTGGATTGACTCTTAACTATTACATCTAGACTTAGGATTAAACATCCTTATCATTAACCTCCACAAGTATCCAATAATTTTAATTATATAAATTAATAACTAATGGTGTACAATTAATTCATATTATATGTAAATCTCAAAATCTATGTACAGATCATAGAACACACAAATAAACTATTTTACATTATTTTAAATTGATATCTTATCTACAAAAACTTGTATCCAAATTTTCTTTTTATGCAATATTAATTATTTAATTTTTAATTAAATAAATGTAGCATTTGGCTATTTTCTATAAAAATAAAAATAAAATTCATTTTTAAGTAAAAGCTCACAAAATCTGGTTTTTGGTTTTCTACATAAATTAGTTGATACTTTGAAAAACTAGTTTCCCTAACATTTAAGAAATCTATTTTTCAAAAATCTTGATTGGCAAATCAAACGACTTTTACAAAAACTAAAACTAAAAAACGAAACTTGATTGGATGGTAAATGTTTTTTTTTTCATAAAAACAAAAACCAAAACTAAAGAAAAAGCCAGAAACAATTATCACCTGAGTTGAGAGATCCATGGTTAAAAACTTTAGGGTTCATCGTTGTAGAGAAAGGGGTTTCCGATTTATCTTTTTTTTTCAACTTCACGGTAATAACAAAATATTGAAACATGAGTTTTTAATTTCAAACTAGGATCGGACCCGCGCGGCTGTTTGTTTTCGATATAATTATAAACATTTCAAAACCCATCAATTTTATTTTCTTTTAACGTTGTCATTTCTGTTACTTTAGCAATTTGTTAAAATTATATTTTTCATTATTGTATTGTGTTATATATTTTCTTATTAGATGTATGTTGGATCAGTTATTATGTAATTTCTTTTAAAAAAAATTGTAACTATGTATTAATACCCTGATTTTACATATTTAAAAAATATATTTTATTGAATTTAAATTCAAATATGTGTGTATATATATGTATTTTTACAAATAAAACATTACATAATTGATTTTTAAAATAAAAATAAAAAAATATAAAACATGTGCTGACCTGAAAGTGGAGTTTATTTAAGAAAATATATTTTAAATTTTAAAATAAATAAGAAAAAAATTAAGTTTATACATCAAGTAATGTATAGTTTATATTTTGTTTTATTGTGAAAGTTCATTATATATTTAATAATATTTTAATCAATAAATCATGATGTTATCTTCAATAGGTAGAGATGAGTATTAAATTAATCAAAGTCTAGATATTGATCTGTGCGTCCGCGTGGATGATGGTTTTCACTTTTTGTTAAATGTTGATATTTGTTTTTAATGTCACCATTATATAATTATACGTTTTATAATATAAATACTTGTATCTTGCTAAATTTACAAAACATGTATTTTTTAAAATTGGGCTTTGTTTCATATATTTCATATAATATATTGAATAAAATTATTTTACATTGGTATCTAATGATTGAAAATATGTTAATAAGAATCAATTTATGGATATGTTTTGGTATAATTAATCTAATATAAATACGTTGATACTAAATTCCACAATTTATTAGTAATATCAAATTAAATATTTTAAAAATATAAATTTTAGTTTATAAATAATAATGTAAAATAATATTTACACATTGTTATTATGAAATATATAATATATGTTAAATTTATGAAGATATTGAAATTATAATATGTTTTAGTTGGAGGTGTATTTGCTTAAAAACAGTTACTTCTTTCAATCTGTTATAATCCAAAAATATATTTTATAAAATATTTTTCATTGTTTTTTTATTTGTAAAATCTATATACACATACAAAATAGCTATGATATTAATAAATTGTACTAAACCCACCTGATCATACAAATAAATTGAATGGGTAATTATGATAAAAATTGTAACAAAGATGGGTCAAAATAATAACTAAATTCTGTAGAAACCCAAATTTTATTGGCAAACAAATTTTTTAGGGAAAATATTTTACACAAATGTTAACCCAAATCAAGTGGTTAAGTATTTACACAAATTATTTTTTTTATGTGGTGAACCAAACTTTAAATTATTGGTTTTGATCGTGTAGACCGTGTCATATTTGGTATTGAATCACATTTGTTTTAATTTCTGCAGAATTATTTTAAACTGAGGCATATTCAATAACAAACCACGTGAGTTTAGGTGCACTTGTTTTTTTGAAGGCACCTAAACTCACGTGGTTTGTTATTGAATATGCCTCAATTTAAATTATTCTGCAGAAATAAAAAAAAATGTGATTCAATATCAAATATGACACGGTCTACAGGATTAAAACAAATAATTTAAAGTTTGGTTCACCACATAAGAAAAAAACAATTTGTGTAAATACTTAACCACTTGATTTCGATCCATATATATCATGATTAAAAATCATTACCAATAAAATGACTGTGTTTAAGTTATTAAACGATTGTGTTTAAGTCTATTGGCATTCAATGGTAAATATTAAGAAAAAGTTAGAGTTAAGTATTAATTGTACTTAAGATATATGTTTTAGAATATAAGTAAAAAAGACTTATTTTAGAATATAAGATATATGTTTTTGAAATTTAATTCAATTTCTCGGTTTAATAATTTAAAGATGGTTTTGATGCAGTGATATAGTCTGGTGAAAGAAATAATAAAACTCATTTTATGGTTACAAATATACAAAATATAATTATTGGGTTAAAAAAATTAGTAATGGGTTTATTATGAGCATATGTCCATGTAAAGGGTGATTTAATTTGTGTTTGGATGTAGGGATAATATCAGTGGCAAAGAATTGTAATTTTTGTGAAAAACTATGAGGTATTTCCTATTTGTACTCCTATTTTAATAGATTAGATTTCTCGGTTTAGTAATTTAAAGATGGTTTTGATGCAGCGATATAGACTGGTGAAAGAAATAATAAAACTCATTTTATGGTTACAAATATACAAAATATAATTATTGGGTTAAACAAATTAGTAATGGGACTATTATGAGCATATGTCCATGTAAAGAGTGATTTAATTTGTGTTTGGATGTAGGAATAATATCAGTGGCAGAGAATTGTAATTTTTGTGGAAAACTATGGGGTATTTCTTATTTGTACTCATGTTTTACTAGATTAGATAGATTTCTCGGTTTAGTAATTTAAAGATGGTTTTGATGCAGCGATATAGACTGGTGAAAGAAATAATAAAACTCATTTTATGGTTACAAATATACAAAATATAATTATTGGATTAAACAAATTAGTAATGAGCTTATTATGAACATATGTTCATGTCAAGGGTGATTTAATTTGTGTTTGGATGTAGAGATAATATCAGTGGCAGAGAATTGTAATTTTTGTAGAAAATTATGGGGTATTTCCTATTTGTACTTCTGTTCTAATAGATTAGATAACATGTGGGCCTGGGTGTTTTTGACTTTTAGTTGCATATGTTTTTGTTTTGACTATGTTACTCTAGTCATTTTTGGAGAAATGTGTGTTATTATAAGTAAATTTTTCTTAAAATATTTCATAATGTATTATTTATACACTTACCCTACAAGCGAGATAAAAAAATTAAAGGAAAAACTCTTGAGATCCAGTGAAGATATCTTCGCTTTTCCCCTATAGTTCATAGAAAAAGTATTAAAACAAGAATTACCAAGATCTAATTAGTAATTACCAAATCATATTACATATTTTTCTGATGCCCATGAGTTTCTGGATCGTACAACCGGATCGGACCATGACTCACTGAAGAATTAGTCCGGTTCGTTTTAAAATCAGGATTCGAGAAAAACCGATAAAACCGATAAACCAGTAACCCGGGTCAATTTTATAATCCGGTTCTAAAAAATAAAATTTAATTAATGTGTTTTCAATAAAATTTAATATTTCATATTAAGTATTTGACTATTACTATTTAATTGATTTATGTTTAATTCTATTTTTAAGAAAGAACGTAAACAAATATATTTTGGCTTACATATTTCTAAAATCTGAGACTTTAATTGTAAAAATAAATAAATACGGTATTTGAACAATCAATTGTTGGGTTTGTATCAATTTTAATTTGATATAATATTACTTTGTTTATTTTATATATAATTAGATTTATGTTTATTATTTATTTTAAAAATTATTAAAAGAGAAAAGAAAATATTGTCTTACATGTAAATTAGTAAATTAGTAGCTATACCGAGTCGATGTTTGGTCCAACTTTCAAAACACTGCTTAATAGAAATCCAAACTATGTAATTGTCTGCAAAGAGAAAAAAGTTGATTAGAGAAAAAGGTTTTGATAACTTTTTTCTTCAAAATGAATATAACTGTATCTAACAGAGTTTTCTAATGATAGTTTGCAGTGAAAACCCTTTTATAATTGTGTTTGTAACTTTGTATTAGACACATTTACTAAACAAAATTGACATGTTCTTTTAAAAGTTGAATAAATTCAATTTAGATGAGTCAAATGAGCAGGTTTAAGCTGGATCTTCTTTGATTTCTTCATCGGAGATTAACAGAGGAAAAGACTTTCAAGATCTTATCTCCTTTTATGTTCGATCGGTGGAACGTTCATACCTGGCTTTGTTCAAACTTATTTTTTCAGCCATCGATTGGATTGAAATTCCATTTCCGAAATGGATTTATATCAGGCTCTAATTTTGTCTAAATTCAATCAAACGTAATTCAATGGTTAAAGGATCCTGTTAAATTATTTTTTTTTGAACTTTGATCCTGTTAATTTTTGTTATCATAGTTTTACATTAACGTAAAGCAATGCATAACATTTAAGCATGGTAGATTCAAGAAAAAGTCATCAACAATGAATACAATTTGTACGATTTGTCTAGACTGAAACAAAAGCTCTAACTATCCCTATAAAACTAAATTAAAGTGAAACGAGTATGGTTATTTATCTTTAAATGCATGGGAAGAATGTAAAGGAAGAGACAAAGTCATTATTAATAGAACAAAAATACTTAGGTTCACCTCTATGATGAATGGCCAAATTCACCTAACTTTAATAACCAATTAAAATACCAGGTTAAAATTAGTTTAAAAAAAACTAATGAGTAAAAAGAAAATCGTTACAAAAATAATAATATCGACAACGTTAATGCTGTCTGCAAAACCCTAAAATTTAAATTCTAAACTTTAAACCATAAATCTTAAATCCTAAATTCTAAAATATAAATCATAAATCCCTAAAGTCTAAACATTAAACCCTAAATCATAAATCATAAACCCAATATCTTAAACCATAAATCCTAAACGCTAAATCTTATATCCTAAACCCTAAAATCTAAGCCATAAACCATAAATCATAAACTCTAAATCCTAAATTCTAAAGTTTGAACCCATCAATCTAAACCATCTCTACTATTGAACAATAACTGGTTTTAAAGTTTATAGTTTTGGGTTCATGAACTTTAAACACGAGGTATGTTTTCCAAATATTCTTCTTCTTTATTTTTTTGTTGTGCATTGAATATTAAAGGTTGATAGGAGTACTATGAACGTTCGAGTACTATATATTTTATGTTATTTGTAACAGAACTAAACCCACTCTGTACGATCAATTTAATGATATATATATTATATGAAGTGTGCATAACCATTTGGTGGGAATTTTGTACAGGCAGTGAAGCTGTTGTTGAAATGCCTCTGTATCGACCGGAACGCCCAAAACAAAGATGGTTTCACACCCCTTGATAGCCTTAGAGCCAACGGTCGCTTCATGGAGAAACGAACTGAAAAACTGATAAAAAGATCGGGTGGGAAGAGCAAGGCTTCTCTATCTAAAGTCAAGACATCGTCTGAATTTTTGAGATCACCGGTTAACTTCTGTGAATACTGCTCCATCACAATGACACGTTACAGGAGCGGCATATCAGATGGGAACAGAAATGCGCTCTTGGTCATAACCATACTTGTCATCACGGCTACTTATTCCACAGCACTGCAGCCACCAAGATGCGGAGAAAAGAAAAAGAACCAAGTTTTTTTTGCTCTTCCAGAGCATTTCAAAGTATGTCGAGTACTTTGGGGATTCAATTCGATGGCATTTTTGTTGGCTCTTTTCTTGAATTTCGTTCTCTTGCCACTTGGTACGGAGTACACTTTTTTCTATCTCTTTATCTCAATTCCCCTCATTTGCTCTTATGGAATTGCTATGTTTCTTGGCGACCAGACATTAGCATCCGTCCAAATACTCCTTGGGCTGGGGGTTCTGTTTTGCTTCTTGTGTTGCCAGCTTTTCATATTCTTGAGGTGGAAGTGTCCTTTCCAGCTTAGGACACTAAAGCCCAAAAGTCAGATGGTTTTGAAAAGCTGGTCTAGTATGGTTTAACCATTAAAGCCCTCTATTTATATCGCTTTTTAATAAAATTGCAGCGAGGATTGTCATATAAACTATGTTCTAGTATTTGACACGATGTTATTTGTAAGCTCCTACTTACTTGCTAGTTCAAGTGCTTTGATTATAATTTGTACTAGATTTTGACCCGCGCAACCGCGCGGGTGTTTGATTTCATTTATATATTTATAGATATTTATTTTATATTATTAAATAATAAATATTTTTAATTTAACCATATATTTTAATTTTTATAGAAATATTTCAAATACAACAATTTATAACTTACATGTCGTAATTAATCACTTTTTCAAACCGTCACATGTATTCATCACTTCTTGTATATATTTTTAATGCATGAAACAACATATTTAAAAATAATTTATATTTTCTTACCCGTATTTCAAAATTCAAAATTATGTTTTAGCATTTTTTATGTTTAGTCATTTTAGATAAAATATTCTTGTATATATAAAAGTTTGAGATATGTTAATTTTTAGACATACCTAATATAATTTATTGTGTTAACTCATTTTACTGATATATTATATTCACTTAACATAAATATTTATATTTATGAAAATAAAATATATTAATATATTAATTAAATATAATTTTATCGTATTCAATTCAGTATAATAATTTCTTAATATGATTATAAATGAATAAAAATATAATATTTTTTTTATTTTTGATCTAATAAACAATAATTTAATATATATATATATATATTAATGTATAATAACATTTTATTATTAATTAATTAGTTAAAATATTTACATAAAAAATTTTAGATTTTTTTTAAAAATATATTAATTTAAAATAAAAAGATATCAAAAAGATAGTATGATTAAAGTAGTAACACATATTTTATATTATTAGTTTTAAGAAAATACACAAGAGGATCGCAAGGGTGTTTTTTTCAAAATTTGTGATTGTTAATGTCTTCTAATTGTTTCCAAATTGTAATTGGATGATATGGGTTTTTGATGTATAGAACACAAAATTGGTATGTTAGATAAGTTTTTTGTAGCAAGATCATTTTTTTTCCAAACCATTTAATATGTTTGTGTATATTAATACATCTCTTCTAATAAAAACATCACTTTCACATCTTAGGGTTTGATAGTTTTTTTTAAAAAAAATTATATAGATTATAATTTATCTTATATCCTAATTAGTTCTAACAATTGCAACACTTGAATAAAAAATATGAAATCAATAAAGATAAAATAGTATTAGGATTATGTTCATGTATTTAGGTCGATTCGTAAAGTATTCAACTATTGTTTTAGTTAAAGAGAATACACCCATATTTTGAACGCAATAAATTGTGATATATCTGTTATGATTCAACAAAAAATTAGGGAATATATGTTAAACAATATTTTCGTAAGATTTGAACAGATTTTCCTAGATATTAAAACTTTAGTTTTCAAAATATAGTTATAATCAATAAATTCTTGGCTTATAATTTGTCGACTTTTAAATGTAGGAATATATTTTTTTAGTTAAATGAATATACCCATATTTTGATATTTATTGATATATATATATATATATATATATATATATTTATTTATTTTTATGTTGGTAATATGTTACATGATATTTATATCCAATTTAATATTTACGTCAATAGTGCAGTATCTTCGTCTTCTCCAAGGATAACTGTG
Organism: Moricandia arvensis; assembly: GCA_905132765.1. Classification (NCBI taxonomy): domain Eukaryota; kingdom Viridiplantae; phylum Streptophyta; class Magnoliopsida; order Brassicales; family Brassicaceae; genus Moricandia; species Moricandia arvensis. The sequence goes on from CAJHQP010000152.1 coordinate 106,262, forward strand.
TTTGGTTTATAGGGTAATAAACTTATTTATAAAGAGAGCACTGATGTTCAAAGCTAACAACATAAAAAGTTTATTCGTTTTTAGATACTGCTACATTTTAAATAATCCACGAAACATGACTCGAGCAAGAATGTAGAAAGAACAGTTCTAGCAACTTTGATGTGTTTTCGAGTATGGTTGCTCTCATAGAAATTTGGAGTATGTTTCTGTGTTCTCGAGTATGGTTACTTAGGTTCATATAAGTTTGTTTAAAGAAAGAACACAGTTTATAATGCAATCATCAATCACCCGTAATACCAAAGACACTTGAAATATGACTCAAGCCAAGTTTAAGAAAAACATGTATAGTAATAGTAAAATTAGTGGTTGTTTATGGTCATATAAAACGGGACCATAGGGTTAATTTATTTTGTATATAGTGAAACACAATACACGATTTTTGTAGTGATAAATGATAATATATAATTTGAGCTTTAAATGATAGTTATAAATAAATAATGATATAACAATTAAATGTGATGACTTTCTAAAAAATTGTCCAAAATCAAATATCACACATGAAAGAAGTCATGACTTCTCTTTTAATAGATAAGATTGTTATTAAAGCTTTGACATTGATGCAATAATATATTTATTACAAGGTAATAACTTGCACCCTCCAAAGAATGTTGATATTTTATAAAATATTTTTAAATAAATAAGTTTTAAAAAAATATTTTAATTAAAATATCTAACAACTTGATCAAGTTAAAATTGCATAAATATTTAATAGCATTTTTTTCCAAAAAATAACAAAAACAAATCCTCACCTATTGTTAGAATCATTTTAGGGATTCTTGTCCATTTATATTAAATATTAATGCTAACCCCATTTGAACTATCTAATTATATAATTATTTTTTTCTAAAAAATATATTTTAAAACTTATTTTCAGTAAAAATTTGTTTGCACAGTGTAAAAAGGTAAATAAACCCTAAAAACTCTATTTTCTTTCACCCATCTAGCTACTCGGAGAAAGAGACGATTCTGATCATAAAAACTAAAAATAATAGTATTTTAGTTGTAGTTGTACAAGAGATATTTGTTCTCTCAATTTGTTTTCATTTGTAATGATATTTTTTTGTTATGAAAAAGAGTTCAATAGTTTTTATTCAATTTGGGTTCATATTGGTGTAGGAAATAGAGTGGGGTTAAAAATAGTTTTTATTCAATTCATTCTCCGAGTTTGCGACCTTTCTTTACGCAGTAAGGGCATAAAACAATCCTATGTGGCCACATTTATTTCCTGAATCCAAGCGTTCGGGTCCTTCTCAAGGAAGAAAGTGACCACTGCACATTGTATCGTTCCGAATAAACACATCCAAGCTGATAAAGCGAGGTGATCTGGGTAATAGGCAGATATTGGACCCTAGGGTTTAACAAAGTTTACTTGTAAAGCAAGACATCTAACAAAAAAAAGGATATTATATTTTGATTTTCTTAATGAAGTAGAATATTACCTGAAGTGTAAGCCAAAAGGACCAGCAAAGAGTGCTAGAGAACAAGAACAAACAACCAAACAGCCACTTGTTCTGGTATTTCAAATCTCTTAATACTGCATTGGCCACAAGGAGGTGTGCATATATACTGTACTGGGAGAGGGCGTAGGGACCGAGTCTCTCGAATTGAAAGTGCTTGGGTTAGAGTCAGAGTAACGCCAACAGCCAGACTTCCACCCTGACTCCCACCACGACCTTTCATCAATCTCCCGATGGCGGATATTAGAGATTACTTCGGAACAAGGAAAGAGTTCAAATAAGAGAAGAGAGGTTGGTTATTAAGGGTTTTTAATATTATTTGTTAAACTTAGTCGTATTAGGGGTGATGTTTTGGGTTTGAAGAATGTCAAATGCACCAATAACCTACCTGAAAAGAGTTTAAAGATTACAAGTGAAGAGTTAATGTCGGTGTTTTGTAGATCCAGTCTGGATCCCATGGGGCAGATTGTTATAAAACTTTATTCTATTTTGCGACTGAAACTTTCCAATTACACTAATAATTGTAAAATAGTTGCAATATTGCTGCTGTGTTGCGACCAATCTATCTAGTTGCAAAAACGTTCTAAATGAATCTGAAAACAGCGACTAACTTGTAATTAGGGCATCTCCAACCCCACTCTATTTTCTACACCAAATACTATTATAGTGTAAAATCATCTCCAACCTCACTCTATATCCCACTCTAAAATAGTATAACTCTATTTATTACTCAATATTTGGAATAACTCTATTATAAATTGAAACTTTTTTATTTATATTTTAATCCTTTTATTCTTTAATCTTTTTATTTTATAACTATTTATGTAATTTAATTATGCATACAACACATAACAATCTTCAACACTATATATATATATATATATATATATGTTCGAAACTTATTATTATTAGCCAAAGAAAACAAATACTAAAATTAAAAATATTTAATAAAATTAGACAAAGAAAATAAATACTAAAATTAAAAACAAGCAACATAACATAAAATTAAAATCATAGATATTTTTGATTTAATATTTTGGTAAATTGCCTCCAGATCCACCAAGATTGTTAAAATATGGTTCAAATGAGGTAGATGAAGGAGTAGCTTCTTGTTCATGTTGTTGACCACGTCTTTTTGTAAAATTCATTTTTGCACTTCGGTTTGAAGAGTTTCTTGGTCGATTTAGAAAAATCAAAGATAGATAAACTCATTTCGCACTTTGAAATTCGTTAATTGATCATTTGTAGGAAAGATACACTAATGATGATATTTAAGTTAAAATGTATTATGCTTTAATATAATTTTATTTAATTTTGAAGATAATAAATATTTGATATAAATATATAATTTATGCAAACTTTTTGAAAATAAAATATAAGAGATCATTTTGTAAATTTATAAGTAAAAGATCGTTGTCATAAAATAAAAAAATATATTTAGAAATATTCTCTTTTAAAGTTAAATATAGAGTAAACCATTGGACAGAAACTCTATTCTAAAATAAAGTAAGCCATTGGAGATGGTCTTACTGATATGAGTCACAAATTTTCGACTAATTTATGTCCTATTTGTGGTAATTACAAAACTGTGACAACATAACTTGTAATTAGTTACAAGATTTTGCAACTACTAATGATAGTTGCACTTAGGGTCTCTAAATTCATGTTTTCTTGTAGTGTGTCTCGGAAATGTATGGAACCATCTCATCTTTATGACAACCCTTATGTCACTGACAATGTATCACCTGTGTTTGTTTATCTTCTTATACTCTTTCAGTTTTAACCGCTGAAGAGATTGGAACGTCACTCGAAGAGCGGAGGCGCTCCTCCTTTTTGTACCTCGCCCTAGTCATGACGTCTTTCACCCAAGATGATGTGGTGTCTCCGAGATGTTGTAAAATTCTAGAAACAGCGGGATAAAAGAAGGGAAGAAGAAGGCGAAACTGGTCAACCAACACCGGAGAACACTCCTTTTTTTACATAAAAAATGTTTAATAATAATTATATTTTATTAAGTGTTTTGGTTAATTGGTTTATCCGAAATATTTGGACCCAAAATAAAAAAAAATATTTGAATCTGATCCAAAGTGTAATTCTATATTTCTATATCGCAATACCCAAAAATCTGAAATATTCTATCCGGACCTGAACGTATCCGTACGCCCAAACCTAACCATTTCAAATATAGTAGATTCATCAAAACAATAGTATCTTTTGAGAAATAAGAGGATAGCAATTTGCTTATCTATTTTACAATATTTTTTTGGTGAAACTATTTTACAATTTTAATAATCAGAAAATATAATTTCCTCTAAATTTCTTTTTAAGAACATGATTATCGGGGGATAGTAAAAGTTTTATTAACTCTTGGACCCCACAAAAAAACTTAAAAATCAATCACAAAAACGTGAGATAAGGACCGATTGTGGTGGGATTTTTGCACTGTTTGTGGCCCTCACCGACACGTGGCGACTCGCGATTGGTATTTTTATATATTTTTAATTTTCTTTAATTATACAAAAAAATTAAGAAATCTTTATTGGGTTTCAGGGATAATCATGGCCGAAGTATAGTAATCAGAAGTTTTTGATCAGATTATTTCCCTCTCTTTTTTTTGTCATGATTAGATTGCTTTCACACCATCCAAATAGAATCATATCAAGTAATTTCAAATTATTACCATTCTTTGATTGGATTGTTACTATAAAAAGAGAAGTACAAACTATAAATAGGGAACAATATGCTATATATGTTGCATTCTATAAATAAATAAAATAATCAACCACATATATGTGCGTTTAACTTCGATTAATCTATCATAATATTGTATACAATAATACAAATTAACTCATGGGCTTTTCTAGTAATCTCTGTTTTATGTTCTTCACGGTCTACAGTTTGGTATCTCTTGTTCTTTCTGCACCGGTGCCAACATCGTCAGCCTTCATGGATCCTGCATCGGGAGAACTAAACCCAAGACGCTTGTTTACCTTAAATAGAAAAACCGTTAGAATAATTAATTCATTACCAAACAAACATACTTTGAATTTTCACTGTAAATCTGGGGATGATTTGGGGTTAAGAAGTCTTCCTTCGGGTCAGAGTTGGGAATTCAAATTTAGAGTAAATTTTTTTAGTACTACGAAGTATCGCTGCATTTTTTCTTGGCATGGCGGTGGATCTCATGAGTTTGATATATTTGATGTGGACAGAGACAATACTAGTAACGGTCTTGAAGGAAGACCATGCAGAGTATGTATTTGGGAAGTCGTAGGTGACGGAAAGGAAAAACCAATTTGTCGTAAAAGACGAGATAATGGACCTGATTGGTGTTTTGATTGGAAACCTAAAAAAGTATAGTTTAGTTATTTTCCGTAGATTGAAAAAAAGAAAGTCAATCAGAGAATAATTTATATTTTAATGATTTGTAAATATTATCGTTCCTATATGACCACCTTATAATTAATTTATGTCTGATATAAAATGTAATTTTTATATAACTATATTATTTTTATTAACAAAATAGACTTTTTTCATGGAGGTAAAAGTTGACAGTTGTCATTCTATAATTCGTTGAATAATTTTTAAACACAATTATAAATATCTTTAATTTTATTTAGATTTTAATTGATTTTTACATTATGCCCAATTATCAGAATCTTTTATTTTATATCATCTCATTTAAATATCTAATATTAATAATATTTGTATTTACATATACATATATATATATATATATTTAAAATACCTATAAATGTTATTAATAATCATTTAAGATTTACACAAGCGGAGAGATTGAAAAGTACACAAAGTTACAACATAAACTAGAAAAAACATCATATTTTAAAAAATAAAACATAGCTGAAGCTCAAGGGAAATTACATGGTATAAAGTTAGCTATGGGCAGCCCTTCTGTTTACCATCTGCTCTTTGTTGATGATAGCTTGTTGTTGTGTGAAACCTCAATCAGGGATAGTGAAGAAATTTTGAGAGGTCTGAAACTTTATGGGGATGCGTCTGGGCAAATGATTAACCCTTTGAAGTCTTCCATCATTTTTGGGAAAAAATAGCTGAGGAGACCAAACAGGCTATAAAAGGGGTTTTGGGTATAGAAAAGGAAGGTGGTGAAGATTCATATCTTGGCCTTCCTGAATGTTTTCAAGGTTCAAAGAAAAGATCTCTTAAATTTTATCAAAGAAAAATTAGAAGGAAGGTTACAAGGGTGGTATTCTACAACTTTGTCAATGGGGGCCAAGGAAGTTTTAATAAAATCGGTGGCTTTAGCTCTCCCAATTTATGCAATGTCAGTTTTTAGGTTACCAAAAGGTCTTTGTAAACGAATTACGAGTGCGATAATAGAGTTTTGGTGGAGTAGTGGGGATAAAAAAAGAAAGATCCCATGGGTTTCTTGGGAAAAGTTGTGTAAACCCAAAGAACATGGGGGTCTTGGGTTTCATGACATTGGTCGCTTCAACCAGGCTTTACTCGAGAAACAAGCTTGGCGAATTTGGAATAATCCTGATTCTTCGGTTTCTCGAATTCTTAAAGGGAAATACTTCAAAAATGGAAATTTTCTTGACTGTGGAATGGGGACACGTCCGTCGTATGCATGGAGGAGTATCATGCATGGTAGAGAACTACTCAAAAAGGGCTTGTATCGACATATTGGCAATGGAGCTGATACTAATGTTTGGGCTGAAAACTGGATTATTGACACCGTTCCTCGGCCGCCAATGTACCGTGAGAATAGTTCCATTATTTAGCGCTAAAAGTTTCAGATTTACTCATGCATGAGTCGACTCAATGGGATATTAATTTGCTACATCAGACTTTTACAGCCCAAGATGTTCAAAGGATACTACTTCTGAAACCATCATTGGAACTTGAAGATTCGATCAGATGGGGTTACACACCAAGTGGATCATATTCGACTCGAAGTGGATATAAGTTGTTAGAGACTTTGGTGGATTTTGATCACCCTCAATGACACTCTCTCACTCCTATTGAAAAACAATTGTGGAGAGACTTGTGGAAGACCAAAGCTCCACCAAAAATAAAACATTTTATGTGGCGTGCTCTTTCTGGTGCGTTAGCTGTTAAGCAACGGTTGACTACTCGGGGTATTCCGATAGACCCAACATGCCCTGTTTGTGGTAATGGTGCTGAAACTATATGTCATGTTCTTTTTACATGTGATAAAGCACGTGCCACATGGGAGCAGTCTAACTTCCCAGTACCCTTAGGAGGTTTCTCTCGGAACTCCACTTTTTTAAATTTTGTGTACCTGATCAAGATTGTTAAGAGCTCATCCACGGATATACATACAAGAAAAGTTTTTCCATGGTTGCTGTGGGAAATTTAGAAAGCTAGGAATGCTTTTGTTTTTGAAACCAAGGCCATTGAGTCTTCGTTTATTGCTAAGAGAGCCTATGAAGAAGAAGCCACATGGGTTGATACATTCACAATTTCGAAGAATGGCGTGGGTGATGTCGATACGGAAATGGTTCGATGGAAAAAACCGCCGAATGGTTTCCTCAAATGTAATGTGGGATCCTCATGGGTAAATTCAAATCATCTTAGTGGTGTTTCATGGATTTTACGTGATGAAAATGGGTGTACAATCATGCATAGCCGTCGAGCCTATTCATGTATGCGCACAAAAACAGAGGCTGACTTGTGGGCTCTCTTTTGGGCGGTTGAATGTCTGCATAATTTACATTTCTCAAATATTATTTTTGAGACTTTGTCGGAGAGCCTACATGACGTGCTCACAAACCCTGATGAACACCATAGCCACAGCCATATTCGCCACAACATCTCTTTTCTTCTGGCACAGATAGATTCATGAAGTTTGGATCACGCTCTTCCTGAACGCAATGAAGCTGCAGCGGCGATTGCTTTAAGTGTCACTCGTGATTTGCGTCACCAGTCATACATCGCCCGAAATGCTCCGGTGTGGCTACATCACTTTCTCGCTTTGGAGGCTCAGAAATAAGGGGTTTTGGTGAGGCCCCTTCCACTTTTGTTTGGTGTCTAATGACATCTCATCTTATCTCTTATGTTTTTCCATTTGTATCAATCTTGAACTCTTTAAATATAAAAGTGTTATAAAAAAGGCAATTACAAAGAAACTTACGGGTGCAGTAGTACAATTTTGGTGGAGTCCAGGGGAAAGTACAAGAGGAGTACACTTGAAATCATGGGATAAAATGTGTCTCAGTAAAGAAGAAGAAGGCTTGGGTTTTAAAGACCTTGAGGGTTTTAAAACGGCAATGTTTGGTAAGCAATTATGGCGTCTAATTGAGAAACCAAATATTTTGTTTTCTCGTGTTTTCAAAAGTCGGTACTATAGGAATGTTTCACCACTGTAAGATCATACTCTCCTTCCTATGGTTGGAGGAGTATAATTTCTACTAGATCTATGGTTAGCAAAGAACTTATCAAACGGGTGGGATCAGAGTCATCCATCTCTCTATGGAATGATCCTTGGACCCCAACCACTCGCCCGAGCCCAGCAAATAAAAACAACCACAACGTTTATCCAGAACTCGCAGTGGATTCTCTTAATAATACTAATACACGAAGTTAGAATATACAGGCTATTCGGGCTCTTGTAGGCCACTAAGATGCAAACCTCATAAAGAGTATACCACTTAGTAGGATTCAAATGGAAGATAGTGATGGATGACATTTTACTAAGAATGGAAATTACACGATTAAGTCAAGATATCAATTAGAACGGGTATACACGGACTAGAAAAAAACACCTGAAATTTGGGGACCCACAGTGGACTTATTAAAAACATACTGCTGGAAGGTACGGTGTGCCCCGAACATAAAACATTTCCTATGGCAATTGCTATCGGGTTGTATAACTCTTAAGAAAAATCAGAAAGCGCGGGGGATACAGGCGAAACGTGTTGTGCCAGATGTGGAGCTGAGGAAGAATATCAACTATGTGTTCTTTGAATGTCCTCCAGCACGCTAAGTCTGGGCATTATCGAAGATACCCTCCAATCTCGAAAGGTTTCCTACTGACTCTCTTTTCTCAAATATGAATCATTTATTCTGGCGCGTGACACCAAAGATGGATGATCATCAATTTGCTTGGATATTGTCGTATATTTGGAAAAGACGGAATACTAAGACTTTTAGTAATCTTGATGTTGATCCCAGGAATACGCTGTCAGTGGTGGAGAAATAATCAACTCTTTGGGCGGAAACCCAGGTAGTACATTCCCAAAGGGCAACACAGTTAGGGGAGGCAGCAAGCGTACCTTCAATACCAAGGCGCTGGTGTTTCACAGATAGTTCATGGAAAATGAGGAAGTTTTTTCTTGTTAAGACTGGTACAGTACGCTTGAAGCTCTGATGGTTTGATGGGAGCAAGAAATGTTAGAGATAGCATTTCGCCTCTCCATTATGAGGTGGAAGCAATAATTTGGGCAACAAAGAGTATGAAGAATTTGCATCAATATCATGTTACTTTTGCAAAAAAATGTTCTCAGTTGGTGAAGATGGTTTTGAAACCAAAAGAATGGCCAGCTTTGCAACTTATTTGGAGGATATCAAGACGCTCAAGGAAAACTTACATAACTCAGAGATCATCCATGTATCAAGAACGCATAATTTACTAGCAGATAATATAGCACACATTGCCAGGAGACAACTGTTTTTTGGCGTTCACATGGATACGGAGCTACCGGTTTGATTCACAAAGTCAATATGAGTATGTTTCTATGTTGATGTCAAAAAAATGGGACCATATATTTACATAGATTTTTTTAAAACTATTTTCTTATTATTTTATCGATTTGTGTCAAATTTTGAATCTACCCAAGTTGAGACCGACGAAATTTATTACTTTGTAGAGATTATTAATTTATTATGAATTTATAGTGGTTCTGCTGTAAATATAGTTTTTATTAAACTAACCGTAAAACTATTATTAATGCTATTCATTATTTCTTTAAATAAAATTACGGAATTACCTAATATGGTTAATATATATATATATATATATATATATATTTATATATATCTATATATGATAATTAATTATTTGAATAAGAAAGATTTGATAAAAATTTGTCTACCCTCTATTTTTTGTTAAATTTATATTGTGAAAATAAATTAAACAATCAAGAAATTTAAATGTTTTTGTATACGTTATAATTGAAATATTTAAAAATGACTATAAATTAGTAAAACCTTTAATACTATTTTAATTAATAGTTTATTTTTTATAACACGATACAGTTAATTAATACAACCGTTAAAAGTTCCACATATAAAATTCTTTTAATTAATAGTTTATTTATTTTTGCTATAACACGATACAAACGATTAAAAATAATTAATAAAAAGTTTTAATAGATATTCAGATTAAATGTATTTATATAGTAATGTTTAAATTAAGCTATATACCATCTAAAAATACATAAATATTTTAATTTTAAAATATGCATTGAACAAGTATTGAGAACTTAATACTTTAATTTCAAACTTTGAATTGATTTTTTAAGGGAAATTGTTTTAACTAACACATTCTTGAACTATTTTTCATCTTTACCTTAACCACATTTATCCTTGATTATAAGGAGGTAAGTAGATACTTATGAGAGAAATTTTCACTTTTACCTTCCATTTGGTACCTGTTTATCTTCTTTAAATATACTTTTTTCAAAAATACCTAAATATAGACTTCATTAATGAGGCAAAAGACATTATACCATTGATTTATAGCGATAAATAATTATTTAAATAAATAAAAATCACTTTTTTACGTTTTAGAATTATAACTTTTTAAATTCAACAAATTTATAATACTTTATATTTTTCGAAATAATTTTTGTAAAAATTTTCAGATATTCTTTTTCGAATTCAAAAATACTTTTTGAAACTATTTTTAAATGTTCTTTTATTTTAATTTTAAATAGTTATTTATATTTTTCGTTAAAAATTCTAAACCTTACCCTCCAAAAACTTCATCCTTCAAATCTAAACCCTAAGTTTATATTAGTTAATCCTAGAGTTAAAAGTTACTATTTACCTCCTTACTATCAAGGAAAAATGTGGTTACGTTGAAGATGAAAAAGGTAATAAGAAAGTGTTAGTTTAGGCAATTTCCCTACTTATAACCCTATTGTTAACTAATTTAAACTTAGGGTTTAGATTTGAATGATGTGGTTTTGGAGGATAATATCTAGAACTTTAATAAAAATATAAATAAATATTTTTTAAAAAATTAAAAATAGTTTCAAAAAATATTTTGAATTTGAAAAGTAATATCTGAAATTTTTTTAAGAAAACAAAAAAAAAATTTCGAAAGAAAAATTAAAAAGTTATAAAATTTTCGAATTGAAAATTTATAATTCGAAAACATAAAAAGATATATATTTTTTTATTTAAATATTTATTTATATTTATAAATCAAAGGTGTAAATTTCTTTTCTCTCATCAATGAAGGCTCATATTACGGTTTTTTTTTAAATGTCCATTTAGAGAAGGTAAACACGAATAATAATATCAAATGGAAGGTAAAATTGAAAATTATCCTTTTAAATGATTATGAAATATTTTAAATATTACGTCTCACATTGAAAATTATGTTATCAACGGTTTAAATTTTTTTTTATAAAAATATACAAATGATCATAAAACCATGTAAGTATTAGCTTCATTAAATAGATAGCCAAAATAAAAGTATAATATATATATATATATGTTAATATAATTTATTGTTTAGGTTTTTTATATAAAATTATTGTATATAAACAAGTGATTAGTTTATTTTAGTGCTCATGCTAAATTAGTTGTATGTATAATATTTATTGATTTCAAAATTTTTTATTTTTATTTTATAATATGTAAAAGAACACAAAATAAATAATAATAAATAAAATATGTTGTATATACAATCCTCATTCCGTTCAATGCGCGCATATTAACCTAGTAAGTTTTTTTATATCAACCTAAACATACTCATATTGACTCTGAAACCAAACTGGTAACTTTTCATCCATGTGAACGACAAAGGATGATTGCTTCCTGGCACTGCATGCTAGACTATTCGCCCGTACGTTCTACGTTCTTGGTACATAGATGATTTCCGAGTTATTAAAGCTCTCCTTAAGCTTCTTGATATCTTCCATGTAAATTGTAAAAGCTGGTCATTCATCTGGTTCCGAAACCATCTTCACGAATTGAGAACAATCCGTGGCAAAAATGACTTGACGATGATACAAGTTACTCATACTTTCCATTCTCCAAATTAATGCTTCCACCTCAGAATATAGTGGTGAAAGGCACAATATTAAGTTATTATTTATGTTTTAAGGAAGTTAAATTAAAAATTAAACTATTAATATATGACACAAAATGTTCACATATGACAAATTATTGTTTGGTAATAAATATTTTTTATTCATTTAGAAGAAACAGAACACAATATTTTTTTTGAAAAATCTCTTTATACACTTATTATATATTTTTATTTTTTTATTCATCAGTTATCAAGATCTTCAGTTTTATCCTTTTTGGGAAAAAACTAAATTTTCGTAACATGTGACATTAAATTTTATTAATATTCACCAGAAAAACATAGACACTACAAAATTTCCTACATCTCAACTTAAATGGTAAAAATTATGGTGGCAAAACAAAAAAATTTCAGAATACCAAAGTGTTAGCCTTGTTTACCGGTAATAAGTGTAAATATATACAAATTTGATTATATATTTTAACTATTTTTAAAGAATTTTATTAATATTTTGAAGTTGAAATTTTTGGGGATTTGGGATGTATAAAAATAGACTTTTCTAGGATATTTTAGACATATAAATAAAATGGGTGAAACAGTTAACCAACAGTGTTTTACACAGTGGATTCTATTGATTTTGATGATTAATAGTATAAAATTAAGGGAAACATAAAGCAAATTAATTTTAAATTTTATGTTTGAAACCATATTTTTTTAAGATAACAACACAATATATATATATATATATATATGAATTATTTTTATACTCTAAAATACATTTTTATTTGTTGGCTAGATTTCATGATATTAATTTAAAATTGGATATCAAATTAATATATCTAATTTTTTTTACTAAGGGTATCATGATTGTCAATCCAAACCAAAAGAAAAAAATACACCCCTTGATTCCTAAATAAAATAATAGATAAATATACTTTTATAAAATAAATTTCCCACGGTATATTATAGTAGGTTTACTTTAGATATGTCTCCATTTAATGTTTAAAATTAATCAAATATGATTATATCAATAATAAAATTTACAATTACTTAGTTGTACATATAAATTTATAACTGTATAATATAACATTGCATCTATACTCTTCAGTTAAATGTAACACATTCTTTGAGAAGCAATGTTTTGCATATTAGATTGTTCATAGAAACACAGTAATCATCTTTATATATAAAGTTATTATAAATTATTAATATATATCTATAAAAATAAACAAAATAATTTATTTGTTATATTTCTTTTCACCTTCTCACCTAATTCATAAGTTTTCACAGTATAAAGGGAAAATTTTACTAGCAAATAAATATTAAGCTTATGTAATTAAATAATAAAAATATAAATGAGATTATAGAGATTATTCAAATAATAACTTATTTAATAATTAAAATATGACAAATAAGCAAAAATTATATACTAACTAAAATTATTAAGAACTTGACAAATATGCAAAATTAGCTAAATCATGGAGAATAAGTGAAAACAAATCAAAAAATATCACTTCATATATAATAGTATAGATTGTTATATTAATGATGATTTATGAGTTATTACCATATTTTAGAAAACTTTTCAAAAATATAAAACAACAATTAATGTAGATGCCCATGCAACAATTAGATTCAATCTATATCATCATTGTTAGTATGTTATGTTATTTTCTTTCGAAATCAATATGGTGATGACACATGATAAAATACTTCTCAAATAATATATAGGGGCTGAATTTCTTTGATCAAGGGTTGTTTCTTATTTTTGATTAAGGCCATGCTTTGTTTTATTGGTAGCTTAATTGTGATCGACATGTATATATGATGAAATGTGTTGTAACTATTTTCTGAACATTATGTTTAGTTAGTTGACTTATTTCAAAGTAACAAATGCACACTTTGGATTTGAACTTATATTTGAGTTTTGATTTGTTAGTTGGATTTCATGTTCATTAACTTAATTTTATAAATCAAATATATGTTGATCTTTTATACTGGTAAAACATAAAACATAAATCCCTTTTAAAATATATTACTTAGTTTGAATTTGTCAAACAATAATAATTTACTCTTATTGCCAATAATTAAAGTTTCCATTAGTGCATCATGGAAATTTCATTATAAGTTGAAAATGAAACTTGTGCTTCTCATTATTTCTTATAAAAAGGTTTGTTGGCATTATAAATATACATCAACAACAAAAAGTTACTCTCTCAAACTTGATTTTTTTTATTAGGTGTGTTATGTCTGATAGTACAACACATAAAAAAAGTTTGATAGATTCTATCTTTTGTGGTGGAAGATAGAAACACTGCAATTGTATTATGTGAATCTGAAGGTTTTGAAACTTTTACACTACGGGACGTTTAAAGATTTAAGAAAAGATATTTTCATCTTGACTCTGAAATTTTTGTGTATTCGTTTATTTCGGTATTGTTTTGATTGATGTTTTTGTTTTAATTTTATTTTTATTTTTATTTTACAAATATCAAGTGTCCCATTTTAGTAAAATAAGGTGCTTACCATGTGATCCTTGTTGGGTTGATATGTTCTGTTGTTGGGTTCTAAGGCTAATTTCAAGGGTTTTGGGCTTGTCAATGAATGGGATTAGACAATATACCTACTAAACTTCAAGTACAACTGCATAGGTGGGGTTAGACACATAATTCATGCGCTACGAGTTAATGTAAGGACATCTTCATACAAACATCGACAATGATGAATACATGACAGCGAAAACATGATAGCATCAGCAAACCAAATACAGTAGCTTCTAAACCATAAAAAAAGTTGGTACAAGTAAATTTTTGTTTTAATCTTAAACTTTCTATCTTTGTACTAGTTCCAACAGTCGATGTGGTACAATAACATGTCTATAAGTGTTTATCTTTTGACTCACGAAGCTTTGTAAACTATTTTGGACTGAGTCTATTTAAGAGCCAAAACCAATTTTTTAATAATTGCTTGACTCTTTTGAGAATTACAATCAAGAGGAAGAAAAGAAAGATTATTCAACAGTTGCTTTTTACTGGCTCTTTCCAAGAAGTAACAACAAAGGTTTTTACCACCAACAGCAGAGGACAATGAGAAGAGAAATACAAACAACATTGATGAAGAGTTGGTTCCATAAATTGTACTATTCTCTATATCTCTCTAAACCAATTGGTCAACCGAACAATTTAACTAAGTTTTACTAAAAACATGTTTATATACTTACCAAAGTTTTTTATGAACTTAACCAAAAAAATATATTGGTTTAAATTCCATTAACGTAGACACATGATTTATTCTAGCATCAAACGTCACCTAGAAGTAGAAAAGTTCATCTATTTTATTACTTTATATTATAGAAATAGGTTATAATAGAGAATTAATTTCATAATAATATATTTAAAAAAAATAAAGTGTTACTTAATCCCAATATATTACGCAACATAGATATTGAAAAATATAATATTATGAAAATTAAAAAAAAAATATTTACAAAAACTAACAATAATATTTGTCTTAAACTCTTAATCGATTTGGGTTATATGGTTTATATGATAAAAGTTTTAATAAAAGGGTTATATTCTTAAATAACCATTTTTAGATTGCTATGTTATTTAAGTGACTTTAGAAAACAAATTTTAAATCGATTTATTTATCATATTATATAAATTAATAGGCTTAGAGACGTATAAAAAAGAAAAGTATCAACCGAATCATAAAACATTTGTTGCAAAAGAAACATAAAACTTAATTTCAATACTTACATGAATATATATATATATATTCACAGTATAAAAAAGAGACACAATAAAAAATAACATGTCAATTAAAATACAAGAGTAGATAATTTAAAATAAAACAAACATATCAGAAGATATATCCAACAAATAATATACATATAAGATTCAAACAATCATGTAGACAAAAATCGATCTCTTTCCCAATTTACCTTAGATTCGTCAAAGTTGAGGCATCTAAACTAGGTATAACTATTACACTCGTTCTAAATATAATGTCAGATACCGTGTAAAATATTGTTGGAGAGTGAAATCAGAGGATGCCAGATAGGAGAAAGGAAATAAATCAAGGTCTTATTAAAACCAAATGCAAATATTGACTAGCAAATCAGTTAACATAACAGATTGCTTCCAATTACAATTATAAATAGTCTCCAAATCTTCATGTAAGTCACACAAACATTATATAATTACAATAGAAAGTACAGTTTACTCAATAGAAATGGAGAAAGTAGCTTTCATATTCATCGGTCTTATACTTTTCTCAACATGTAAGTTTTTTCTAAATCATATCTTAGTTATTCATCGCCATTGTAGATTTCTGATTTTCATCATCGTTATTATCATCAGTTCATCATGATGACCATATTAATCATTAACAATATATTATCCTGTCTTACTCTACCAGGCACTCATATCCTAGCACAATCTTGTCAAAATGTCTCTGATTGTGTTCATTTGAAATGTGTAACGAAGATCAAGTGTGAGGACAACCATTGTAAATGTGTCAATCCAAAACACGTAGCTGTACCACTTGACACAAACTGTGGTGTTGCTGCTTGCATTGACTTTTGCAAGGAGAAAGGTGAACAAGCTTATGCGTGCATCTTCAATCAGTGTTATTGTCGTAAACCTCCTATGTAATAAGTAACAACATTGGCATATTCAACTACTGTTATTACCACAAACTCTCGTGCAACACTTTTATTATACTAGTCTTTTCTATCAATAAAATAGAAGATGATATCAATGTTTCAATTCTAAAAAAAAAATCATCAGTTGTCTTCTTTGAAGGTATTGCTCCCGTCTTTGGTGATAAGTATTAAATCTCATCCTATAGTCGAAGTAGTATAAGAGAGTCAATACAATCCTAAGTTGATTTAAACAATGAGAATACAAATCATTAGCCTAATCAAAACAATCCAGTATCCAGATGTAGTTGAGTGGTATCAAATAACAACAAAGAAATCAAGTTCACAAGAGCAATGAAACTAAACAAGTATTCAATCAAGAGTTAAATATGGATCCATGGGCAAGGGTACTGATTTAAGATGATCAGGATTCAATATAGAAGAGTGCTCATACAATGATCAATCATGTTTTATAGGTCTAGACAGTTACAAGTAGATTAATATATTTCCATAGCAATAATCCTTATGCTACTCACGCATCAGACATCAATTTTCATTGGCTTAACACTATCAAGCTGATAAGGACAAAATTTGCTCCTCAATTAGTTGTAGTACAAGAGATATATGAATTCAATTTTAAAACAATTCTAAGCACTAAAAATGCAAGCCATACAACTTAATCTAAATGAAATCACTGTAATCAAATTGATAAGTAACAGTTTGCAATTAAGATAACTAGTAACCAAAACAATGGAATAAACAAACTAAGATTTCAATCAGTTTAATCAATATGATCCATAGGGTTAGGCATTTGACTTCAAGTAATTAAGATTCAAATGGTAATTGATAGAAATATCACTGTAGAAAAATGTTTAGTATCATGATTTTTTTAATGTTATATATGTGAGTGATGCAATCTCTGGTTAATGCTATTTCGATGTTGTGTTACCTTGAATTTGGTGGATTGGATTGGATGTTTTCTTAAAATCTCTGATTTTTTTTTGTAAGCCTGAATTTTATTTCTTTAGCTTACTGTTACATTCCATTAATCAATGTAGACTAGATATGAATTCTTGACGGAAGGTAGAAGCACAAAGGTTGTCTAGCACTTGGAGTTCCAATTTGTTTCTTCTGTAAGTAACGTTGCGATCACTTAAGTCATTGTTCAATCAAATTTTCACAACTTTGGTGAAGTCTAATGATCCTCTTTGTTTTTTTTCTCCTCATTAAAGAGTATCAAATATGACGTAGGGGATGTTGTTGAGCTACTTCCAAGCCAAAACCCAACAATATATTCGTTTATACAATACTGTGATTTGGACCATGAATCATACATCACAGTATAAGTAGCTTCACTTTTGGGTTTGGTTAAACCTGTTTTATAATTCAAAAAATATTTTTAATAATCTAAACCCTAGAACTAAAGGTAAACCATCTCTCCATACCGTTTTTAATGATTGGTATTATTAATTTATTAGGCAATACAAAATGAGTTAGCTCAATCAATTCAACTTAGCGTATAATGAGTTACCTCAATTTGACTCATTTTATATAAGTTTCAGCCTTCAGTAATATTTGAATACATGTTAATAATTCATATTACTAGATTCATAGCTCCCGCGCAAGCGCGTCGGAGACAGTGATAATGTGTTGTGATATTTTAGGATAAGATTTTGCTATTTTTTAGGACATTTTTTGTTCGAGGTTTAACCAAAAATCCGATTGAATTGAGTTGATATACGAATGAGTGGGAATTCATAATCTTTGAAATATTTATATATTATTTTGTTAATGATTTTCTCGAGTATTTGTGTTATTAGTGCTTTCATGTCCAGGATATGTGGTTTATTGGGTTGTTATTGTCCAATTTATAGGTTCGCAGTATAATATTATTAAATAGTGAATTAGCATTTTAAAAAAAATGTTCTTAAGATTTTTTTAAATTATACAAAGAAATTTTAATGGATTGAAGAGAGAAAGTGAAACGTGGTTGTTAAGGGGTTGTATGAAATGTTTAGCGGTTAATATTTATTAGTGAGTAAAAACCTGTTTTTATTTGCAGATAATGGTGTTCAACGAATTCATACGTGTTCGTATTTTTACATTTTTTGTACGATTTAATTGGATGTTAATGCTATTAGCGATTTAATGACCATATGTAGCCGAACATAGGTATTTGTTATATACAAATCTAATATGGGAACGAAGAAGAAAGAATTTTGTTATCCGAAAGAAATATAGTTTGTTTTATTAATGTGCCATGACATGTTTTTGAAAATATATAATTGTAGTTTCATAATGCAATAATTTCGTATAATTTATACATGTATGACTAAGATAGTTATTTTTTTTTGTATTTGTCAAAAATATTTTGTGGTAGCTTAAAAAATGGGAGTTGTGGATTAAAAAGTTTAAAGTGGTATATGTTTATATTCAAATACAATGAAAAATGTAGTAGCTGGGTTTTAAAATGATTGGGCTTGAAATTCGATGCCCCTTGAGTCTCAATTTAGGTCTGAAACTAGAATAACCATTTACTCTCTTTGTCGTCTTCAGTAGTGTGACAATCTCTTGAGGTTCTTGGCCTGATTGCGTATTTTCGTGTGTCAGTTTGTGAAATTATAGCTGTTCTATAGCGGCATGGAAGAGAGATTTGCTCACCTCAGTTAAGGCTGCCCGCCGCATTCCTTACTCAGTGAACCTCTGTTGATTCGGCGTTCTCGGAACCTGCAATAAGAAGGTTTGAATTTGTTGTATGACTTGTTTTCTATTGTTATTAGTTTCATTTACTAAAACCCATACTGAATGATTTGAGGTGCTATATGTTAATTTGGTTGGTATGGCTTATGGTTACCTTAACATGATAGAGAGACTCCAAGGTTGCAAGACGGACGCTGATGACGCTAGTTTTAAGAAATGGAGAAGCAGAGAGAGAAATTTTCTAGATGATGGTTAAAGCTAAGAGGAATCGATGAGTTTGTGGAAATGCATATAGGGTTCATCAAAGATGAGAATCATATATATAGGGTTTACAAAGGGGCTATAAATCATAAACATTTATGATCAAGCGATGTAAGATAGGGAGATGAAATGTTAACCGGTGAAAAAAAATAGATTACGAACAGACACACGGCGCATCTCTGTAACTCAGACATGTCTGAGACAATGATGAAAGGCATCTTAACTCATGTTAAACGACGATTAACAATATGGAAAAACTATAACTATTGTAAACTTGAGAATTTTCTTCATATAAGGTGATGAAGCTCAATTAAAAATGAAACTCATAATACACTTGCAGGTCCAATCCTCAAGCCAAAGAAGCAAGGGCTTCCGACTTTCATATATATATATATATATTAGTTTCGGCCATCAATATACAAGTTATCCTTCAGTTTAGTGGTATGAATGTTAGCACTTGTCCCTTAATAACCTGGGTACGA
Source organism: Moricandia arvensis (assembly GCA_905132765.1). Taxonomy (NCBI): domain Eukaryota; kingdom Viridiplantae; phylum Streptophyta; class Magnoliopsida; order Brassicales; family Brassicaceae; genus Moricandia; species Moricandia arvensis. Next base: position 126,125 of record CAJHQP010000152.1, read on the forward strand.
ATCATGAATTTGACACTTTTTCACATTTTTAAAAAGTGGGACCCATCTGACGCTGAGGTGGCACGCTGATAAACCGTTTCATAAACTTTTACAAATGAATAAACTTCTTCACAAACTATTCAAACCCAAGGTCTTCTTCACCTCATTAATTTCCTCATCTTTGTAGGTTCTCTTGTGAAGCCATGACCACTGCGTATCTGATGATGAGCTTGACGAGGTTTGCTAAAAATCATATCGATTGTAGACAAAGTTTCACGCTCTTGTTCTCTGATCCTCTGCCTCCAAACTTGGAGAAGAGCTGTAGCAGCATTGCAAATGGCACGGTCCTTGTGCTGTGTAAGTCCCTGAAGCCTCTCAATCATCTTCCTTGGCTCATTAGGTTTTGGAGTGACGTTAATCTTCATGAGCAATGTGATAGCCTCAACGCAGCGAGACCCATCAGCCTTTCCAGAGAGAATACCCTTAGTGTTGGCCACATCAGCCGCTTTCTTTGCTTCTTCAAACAACTCCACCATCTCCTCTGTTGAATTAGGGTTTTTGCAAGAAGCGACTCTCTTCGGAGGAGCAAGCAAGGTTTTGGTTGTAACCTTACCAATGTCCCGTTCCGTTTTTGCAAGCACCGTCTCTGTCTCTGTCTTTGGTTTGAGAGATTGATCTCTACCTTCTCTGTAGAGAGTAGCTAACCATGAATCAAACAAAGATTGAGATAATTCACGGATAGTAGGGCTCTTCTGAGTTCTCAGAGTCTCCAACCGAAATATCGACTTAGAAAATCGTTAAATATCGTTGACGGAGAGAGATGTAGACCTCAACCTGTTCAACACATCGATCGATTCCACCTAGGTTTCGTGTAAGATAAGTGGCTTCGATCGCTGCAGAAAACAGATCTCGTAAATCATCAGAGATCACCGGAGCAACCATCTTTCTTTGTTTGGTTTATGAGTTTCAGATGGTCTGTGTGTGATCGAATATGGGAAAAAAAATTTCAGGTAACAAAGAAGAGCTTAGGTTCAGTGTGATTTGTAAGATAATAAAGAAAGTGAAAGAGAGTTGATTGATTGATATATAGAGAGTGGCTTGAACAAAAAAAGGAAACTTTAGTAGCTTAGGATCCACACAACTTCTCAATTTCCTTTTTTCACCCAAGGGTAGTTTCATCAACACAGACTAACTAATCCCCACATAAATTAATAAGATTATTCTCCCTTTTTTTTGAGTTTCCTTTTGGTTTCTTCATTCGTCTTTCAAAGATGTTTGCTCTGTTTTACTTATGTAATGTAAACGTTAAACAAATTTCTGAAGAAGAAGGTAAATTGCTTTTTTATATTATCATACCAAAAGAAGATCATCAGGCTACAACAACAACACACACACAAAAGTGCAAACTTTAATTACTCTAAACTCAAGATTACTTTTTACTCAATCATCACCTTAGAGGCCTTAAAACAATACCGTTCCACTTTAACGTTGTCTAGCTCCTCCAACGGTGTCTGTCTGCATAGAGGTTACCTTAAAGGCTCTATTCTTGCATTGAGTGAGAGAACCTGGGAATGGTGTGGCCCTTTACAAGACTTTCTCATGACCGCTTCAATCTTGGGACACCAAGTTTGGATCTACGGATATCAAAGAGAAGATGATAAATATAACTCTAAGAGACTTATGGGAACGTTATGATGTTACAAGTCGTATAAACTAGTGGAAAGGTCACAGAGAGGAAGACTGGTACATGTAAAAGTCTTGTGTATCCCAAGTGAATTGTTATAAAGCATAAGGCTTTATCATCTAACTCAAGAATGTTGGATATTTAAGTGACTACATACAATGTATCATTATATATCTATGTGATATAGATGCAATGTATCATTATGGACAATTACAACTATATAAGTGAATCTTTGCAACCATTAAAGTGAAGCATTGCAATTGTTTAAATGAACAAATGCAACTATTTTTAATTGTAACTACTAGTGATGAACCGTTGGTGATAAACCATTGCAACTATTGATGATTAAAACCCTTGGTGAAGAATGATTGTGATTTTTAGCCAACCATTGCAATTTTGGTGCTAATAGTTGCAAATATTGGTGCTAGCCATTGCAACCTTTCATACTCTATATAAGGAGTTGTTGGCATTGGCAACCATTTGTTTTTATATACTAAGCACCCCAACCAGTTGTTTTACCGAGATACAAGAGAAATATTGTTTTAGACAGATCGATGAATAAAATATGTTGAGAAACAATGTGGACCAAAGTTAGTAAGACTATCCTCGGTAAAGGGGGTATGCTTGTGGCATTTGCGGATGAAAAATTGAACATGGTGACAGAGAAAAAGATATAGAATTAGTCGTCAATCAACGATAATTTAATTTTAATTTTATATATAATGATAGTGTTTAACTTTTTCATCTTTTAACTAACTTTGGTTATCTCCTAATCATTAACTAGATATTGACCCGTGCATCCACACGGGTGTGTTTCTCTTAATTTTTACATTGTTCAATATTTATCATACATAATTTTTGGTAACCAATTTTAAGTCTTACCAATATTTTTTCGATGTTTAATATTTATTTAAAGTTTATATGCAGAAATTTTATTAATTGTTTTGAAATGTTAATTGTTTAAATTATATATACTCACTCTGTTTCATAATAAGTGTCATTCTAACATTCTTTTTCTTGTTACATAAAAAGTGTCATTTTAAAATTCCAATGTAAAATATACTTATCTTCACCTGAAAATTAATTGTAAACTGCATTTATTTTATACATAATTCTATTTATGTCAAATACTATTGGTCAATAGATATAATTAATATTAATTTACGCACATTTCAATCACTTTCTTAATCTGTGTGAAAAATGTCAAAGTAGCACTTATTAAGAAACAGAAGGAAGATATGTTTATCTTGTTGGTCTAGCCTCTAGACGCTAGAGTAAATATTTTCACCAAATTGAGCATTTTACTTGAATTTACCGTCTTATTTTAAAAGTTTTGACATTTTTGAGAAAAGCAAAAGTTATTTTTCGCAGACATATTTAGGTTTTCTGGAAATTTTATATGCCTGAAGCTATAGGAATCTAATATGCTTTGTTAGTCGGAGTGTGTAGGTTAAGAAGAAAACTTAAGAAAACATTAACCAATTGTGATTTACACATTTTGAAAAAAAAATATAAGTATCTTTAAGTAATTATAAACCATTCTTTTAATTTCAATAATTTATCATATTTGGTAGTTAAGATTAGAGATATAGATTCATAACAATAAAATAGCATACAAATAATGTGGTTTATTTTCTTGGAGTTTTTGTATATTTAACATTTTAAATGATATAGGTACATATAAAATTATAAATCGATATATGGAATATAAATCAATGAAAATTAATGGATATAGGAAAGAGATATTCCATGCTTGTTTTAAGCAGACTCAGATTTTGTTTGAATATTTCAATTGATTTATGTTTTAATGTTGGTTATTTAATGTTGGTAGATGAAAATAAGACCAGTGGCATTCTCTTGTAAATATTTAGGAAAATTAGGGTTAAGTATTAATTGTACTTCTGTTTTAATAGATTAGATTGAACAAGACAAGATTTAAGTGTATATAAAGTTTATTAATTAAATAACACTAGATTTTAAACAGATTTGAAAATCAATGCAAGAATTTAACTATCAAAAATTGGAAAAAAGGACACCCTCAGCTTAGATTTGTCAACTTGTAGAGAATTATTTAGGTAAATAGGATTTATAGTCCCTTTAATACCATTATACTCTTCAATTAACCAAATTAAACTTAATATTTCGTAACTTATTTAAATTTTAATAAAAAGGAAAAATAAATAGAAAGTTAAAAAAGAAAAGAGAAATCCACTAAAGAAGTAAATCATGTTAAAAAAAATGTGACAGATAATCGCCGGAAAGCACGTTGCCCACTGGAACCACAGCAATTTGGCCTTGGGCAGATTGTTATTCGGAAAAGTTGAAGAAATCAGTATTCTATTGATTGGAAATTCTTAGTTAAGTGTTTCATAATTCATTTTTTTAGAAATTTCAGATTTGTTATTCATTTGAATCCGAAATTAAGTTGAAAAAATCAGTATTCTATTGATTTATTATATATTGTTTTAAACCTAGAAGAATAATAAGAAAAAAATGGAAATCGCAAAAAAAAAAAAAAAGAACAGCAACTGGAGTGATGTCTGAGAATTCGCAGATCAAAGGTAGGAGAGAGGATTATTTTTGTCATTTTCTTTTCATTTAATCTTAAACATTAGAAAGTAGAAAAAATAGCTCTCATGTACATATTTACTAACCTATAACCTATAGGTGCTAAGACCACCTCCATTGGAGGTCCTTAGGAGGGGTCCTTAACAAAAAGTGGTAGTAGGCCCCACCATTTTTGTTAAGGATCTGTCCTAAAAACCTCAATTTAAGGAGCGGTCCTTACACTGTTTCGTGGGCCCAACTGACACGTGGCGGCCCACGATTGGTTAGTTTTTAATTTTTTTTTTTAAAAAAAAAATCAAAAAAAAAAAAGTTAAGGACCCCATAGGGGTCCTTAACCGATGGAGATGCTCTAACAAATGCGGCTCTGGCCACTGAACCATGAGTGATTACTGGCATATTTAATACATAAACCCATAATACATGCATAAATACATTCTCGAAGAGAAGATAATATGTGAAATATAGTGTAGATTTTTGAAAGATATTAACCAAAATATGGAAGTTTCCATATTTTCCTGATTTACTATAATATATATCATACGTTGTGCTATAGAGAGAAAGAAAATTTTATTCTTCCCTAGGCGTAACATAAGATAAAAGATATAATAGGTTATGACACATAAACAAAAAACATGTAATTCATAGAGTCGTGACTATATGTTACAAAAAAACTACAGATATACTAAAGACATCTTGCTAGAATATAACCTAATGAATTCTAACTAAGATAGAATATATAAGATAGTTTTGTTTACATTATATACCCATAATAGATTTATGTATAATACTTAGTATTCAATTTCTAGACTAAGTAGATAGTCATAATGAGTATTCTAATCCTAGTTAGAACATACTTATATTTCTAATGGTTTTCATAAATTTTATTTTATTTTTGAAATTTAGTCTACTATTTTTTTCATTACAAGAAGGTAAAACCTATTCAAAATGTCCAAAATATCAAAAATCTTATTGGGACAAATTAATAATTGAAAGTGTCTATTTTTTTTTTCAATTTTCCAAAATAAAAACAGGGTCATGGTAGCACTTGAGAGTTTATAACAAACAAGACCAGCTCGCTGAGTATTATAACAGACATAAACAAGAGCATAAACTCAAATATTGCAAACTATATTCCACAGGAGAAGCTATCCAAATCAAATGTTAGAAAAAAATATGCTTTACATCTTTTATGTAGATTTTATCAGATAATAATGATAGATTATAAAATTTAAAAAATTCATTGTAATTATTCACAGTTTACAAACAGATAAACATAAATAATTAATTATGCATTTATAATCACTTTTTGATATGTAGTTTTTCCATATATGTGACACACATAAAAATGAATCATTTGACACCTAGAAACATACTATCAAAGTAAATGAATGACTTTTTTTTTCTTTTTTTTTCTCTTTAGAAACCAAGGATTCAGAGATACGAGCCTATAGAACAGATCTTGTTCAAGTAAGGTCGTAAATGAATGATTTAATATGAATTGCTAGAATATGTAAATGAGAGTAACGTTATATTTAAATGGAGATCATAGAGGAAGCATATATCTTGTAGAAAAATCAATGATATGCACTAGTCAATAAGTTCTTTTATTTAGTTCTACTATAAACACTTCTATATTTCAACTTTCAGAGATTGCAAACAGTTTTTAATCATTGTATTACTCTTTAGATTTTGTATGTTCATGCTGAGATTTGATAACACATAATCTTAATCTAAAGACTAAACTTTAAAACTCTACATATTAGAGATTTGATAACACATAATCTATATATATATATATATATATATATATATATATATATACTAAACTAAAAGGAGAATGTACTCTATTTTGAAGCTATCCACATAGGATTAGAAAATTATCCAATAGAAAATAGCCATGTCAGCCTCATCTTACACACTTCATTTAATCTTTGTCGTCGTTTACAATTAGCCCAAATCTCTTTCTGTCGTTGTTATATATTGAAAGTTTAAAAATAAAAATATTAAAGTTAACTCTAAGTAAGCAAAAGAAAAATTAATCGTCTAAATCACTAAAAAATAATCTTTGTCGTTTACAATTAGCCCAAATCTCTTTCTGCATCGAAAGTTTATAAATAAAAATATTAAAGTTAACTCTAAGTAAGCAAAAGAAAAATTAATCGTCTAAATCACTAAAAAAATGGAAATACAAATATAAGACTATATCTAATTAGAAAAAAATATATTTTCAATTCTTGATATTTAGTACAAGCTTGTACTGGAAAGGAAAAAAATATGAAATGATCTTTTTGGATCATAATGTTGGAATGAAAATATATTCAAAATCCCCCAAATTTGTATACTAAGGCTTTATCTTTAATATCAGTTTAATACCTGTTTGTATTTTTAAAAAAGTAACTGTAAAACCAACTAATATTTCATAATAAATGTAATAATTGTGAATAGGCATGGGCATTCGGGGTCCCAATCGAGTTTCGGTTTGGTCCAATCGGGTTTCCGTTCTTTGGGTTTATCAAAATCAACCTGATTCAGATTCTATAAAAGTTTGGTTCGGGATCGGTTCAGGTTTTATCGGGTTCGGGTCAGTCTTAGTAATTATCAAAGAACCAGTATAACTTATTATACTTTCGGTTTTGGATCTCAATCGGTTCTTTGGTTTAAAGGTACCTGATGTATACTTACTTTGTAACCAAAACATAAGTAAAATCGATTCTTTGAATTTAAAGTACATTATTTATACATATTTTGTAACTATAACATAAGTAAAATTGATTCAAAAAAAAAAAAAGAACATCAAACATGATCATTCAAAATCAAACAAAAGGTAAACATAGTTACTGATAGAAAGAAAATCAAATAAATGAAGACATAAAAAGAAAACAAGTTCTCATGAAATGAGAAACATTAATCAGTGAAAATAAATTCAAAATCTAAAACTTTCAAGCTTCAACTACCATCTACAATCATCAAATTTCATGTAAAAACTAATTATTTTAGATGTTCAATAAAATCTTAAAGTATTTTAGATATATATTAGGAATTAAAATCATGTTGGTACAAGTTCTTTATTGTGATTTTAAATGTTGCGGGTTCTATCGGATATCCATTTAAGTTCGGTTCGGATAATACCTATAACCCGCAATACCATAAAACAAGATCCATTATGTATTTATGTCGGTCGGATCGGTTTGGATTCATTTTTATCGGATCGGGTTCGCTAAAGGTTTTCGGGTTCGATTTATTTTCCCAGCCCTAATTGTGAATATCTATTGAGTATATTTTGATTAACTTTTTACATTAAGTTTTAATCCAGAATAATATTTTTAACTATAGTTAGATTGTATAATATTTTCTGTTTATAAGTAAAAAAACTAATATAATAAATAATAATATTTTCATAGAAGTTTTAATTTTAAATAACACATACAACATTAAAAGTTGTTTTATTTAAAGCATTGAGTATTTAGATTAGATTTATTTATTATAATTAGAAAAATAGATTATAATCATAAGGAAATATATTAAAATGATTAAATAAATATAAATAAAAACCTAAACATGATAAAAAAATAATACACATGACAAATAAATATGTGATGTTGAGATCAATAATATATTCTCATAAGAACCGTATATATAAGAAAAATATTTTAGATAATAACTAAGGTCTACTAAATTCTTCATTCATTTCACATTTTACACTATCCCATATATATTTTAGATGATAAAAATAATAAATTGTGAGTTTTACTTATTTCTAATTTAATTTACTTTATACTTTTATAACATAAAAGTAATATATTGTTATATAAATATCAAATACAATGCTATTATATAAATCCGGCGTAGTCCGGACAAAATCTCTAGTCTTAATTTAAAGACTTAAATCTCTACATATTTAAGATTTGAAAACACATAATCTATACTATTAAAAGTTAAGTTTTGAGGCTCCATAAGGTATCCACATCATCGAAAAAACTTCTTCGAAAAGATGCCACGTGGCATTACAATTAAAAAACAGAAAATAAATAACATGTAAATATACAATATAATGAAAAAAAGAAATAACAAATAAATATCCACTATAAAAAATAGAAATATTACATTAGGTGATTAAACATATAACATTATATAAGTATTTGATATAAAGCAAGAAAATTAGAATAAGTATACATACAATATAAAAAATAGAAACATTACATTACACATATATATGAAAATTTATTAGTTTTACATTTTAGTATTTTTGCATTCTTATAACGTCATATACAATACATAAAAAATAAATAACAAGTAAATATAAAATATAAGAAATAGAAATATTACAATATCTATCGTAATTATAATAAATAAATATACAATATAAGAAACAAATAACAAGTAAATATTATATATAAGAAAAAATAGTATAGTAAACATATATCATAATATTATCATTTGATATAAAAGCAAAAAATTAGAATAAGTATATATACAATATAAGAAACAGAAAAATTACATCACACATCTATCTGAAAATTTTATAGTTTTACATTTTAGTATTTCTATATTCTTATGAGTAAATATACAATAAAAAGGTAAAATAATAAGTAAATACACAATATAAGAAATAGAAATATAATATTAAACATCTATCGTAGTTATAATAAATAAATATACAATATAAGAACAAATAAATATACTATATAAAAAATTATATTAACCATATATTGCAATATTATCATTTGATATAAAAGCAAGAAATTTATAATAAGTAAATATACAAAAGAAAAAATAAACAATAAGTAAATATATATATATATATATATATATAATGGAAAAAGTAAATTAATATCTATTTAAAAATATATAGTCGAATAAATAATAAGTAAATCTATAATAGAAGAAATATAAATATTATATTAAATATCTATAGTAATATTAGATAAGTAAATATACGATATAAAAAGTATATATACAATATACGAAATAAAAAAACTACATTAAACATCTATATAAAAATGTATAATAAAATAAATAATAAGTAAATATAAAATATAAGAAAAATAAATATTACATTAAATATCTATTATAGTATCATAATTTGATATTAAAGCAAAAAAATTAGAATGAGTAAATATACAACATAATAAAATAAATAATAAGTAAATATAATATAAGAAATGGAAAAACTATATAATAAACGTCTATATGAAAAAATGTGTAGTTTTACATTTTTATTATTTTCAAATAATTTTATATGAAGAGACTTCTTATATCGCACTTAATCACATCGTTATAAATTTGTCTGCAATGGAACAACACTCATTGTGCCTCATATGACGGAATGAATTGTCAAAAGTGAAGTAGTTACATGTACACATATTGGTAAAAGAGTCTCACTCCTAATAATCATTTTATCTTCAATAGTCTCAAACCATCCATTCATAATTAAGAGAAGACAATTCCCAATAAGAGAATATGCTATGCAATGACCATAAACAAAAGCCAAGTAAAAATCTTGAAATCAGCAATTTTTATATTTGCCTAAACAGTTTCCAGTCATGTCCAGCTATATGTTTCTCTCTCAAGAGTAACGTCACCTGGAGACTTAAGCATTTTAAAAAGAAGAAAAAGACTTAGCAGCTGGAGTGAATAACATTGTCTACTAAGAAATCTTCAACAACATCCTCCAGTATTAAGGTCCTCAAATCTTAAGCAAATCTATTTAAATATATATATACAAAACTTTATACATGTCTATTCACTATACAAGTTTCTAAATCTGACAAGTAAAAAGGAAAATCACACAAATGAAAAAATATGAGAAGAAAAGACATAATGTAAAGATGAGAAGCGATGAAGAAAAACCTTTTTTTTATATAGGAAAATATGCTTGAATAAGATCATACAGATAGTGAAGAACCAAATTACAGGAAGTGTTTTCCATATGGCTTCATCACTCATAGTTTCTTCATCTCTAGGCATGAGAAAATATAGACTAGAAACTGCATTTTGAATAAAATATATAGTTTCCAAACCAGTAAGATGGAGTGATTAGCAAAAGAAAATTTATGGGAATATTACATATTCAAAGACTGCATTTTGAATATTACATGTTTGTTTTCAGTCCTATCCTAAGTTCATCACACAAACGAGCAAGAATCGATTTTTTTAGAATTAAAAAAAAAAACATAACGAGTAACAACTTTTTGATAGTAAATAGTATTGAACGATAACTAAGAAACCAAGTCCAGATTTATCATAAACAAACACACCAGCTATAAACATTCTCAAGCAACAATAAGACACAACCAAATCTATCATAACAATTGCAACACAAGGATTCAGGTATACAAACCAAATCTATCATAAATAAACACACCAACCATATAGCGGCGTTTATATTTATCTTTAAGATGTACACATAGCAAGATCTCAAAAGCAACAAGCAATGGTATTGCCATAACAGAATGAAAAAAAGAGCCCGATACCACAAAACATAACTTTTAAAGTTACAAAATAACATGATGCTAACAAAGAGTAAAGGTGATAACCACAAAAAAAGTCATAGATGGAGCACACAACAAAATCTACCATGAAAAATCACAGCACGATAAAAGTTTCTACTTTAGACATCGCTAAACACAAGGATCCAATTTTTATACTTTATACTCAAACCAAACTTAGTCAAAACTCAATATCACAGAAACTCATCAACTGATTCATATAATTATCCCTACTTTGGTTATACAAAAGAAAAGTCAATGCATTAATTACAAAAAGAAAGAAAGAAACTAATCACCATGATTGAGAAAAAAACATGATCAAGCTTGAGAGCGAGAAGAAGGGTGAAGTAGAAGAGCAAACTATGCACTGAAACCACTTGAAACGACTTCCAAACTCTTCTCCAACTCACTACTCTTCTTTTTCCAATATTTCTTTACCTTTAAGTCTCTAAATCAACTAGAGAGACCCTTTTTGACACATCTCACAATTCAAAATTTGATTGTGTGAAATGGAGCTTTTTCGCGCTAAATTTCAAAAGATAAACACATAAGAAAAGAGAAAAGGTTTTGTTCTTGGAGAAAAAACGGTTTTTCGAGTCGACAAAAGATAATTAAGTTTCCACAACGAAGGCAAATGATGACAAGCTTAGTTTAAGATAATATCCTTTTACTTCTTGTGTGTGACTTTGTATTAAAATGAAGGGTAATATTAAAATTTTAACATTAGATTTAGGTTAAGGCTATAGCTATAGTTATATGTTTTTTCTTTGCTAAGAATAATCGAAGTGACATATTGTTAGAAGCTAAATTAGAACAAACTTAAGAAAAAATATTTCTGTGATCTGTAAAATAATTAGACTATGTTTAGCTAAATTTATTATTTTAAAAATAAATAGACAAATTTGACGTGATAAAAATATATAAAGTTAATTTAATTTTTATCTAAAAATAAGTTAAACATTTGAAATATATTTAAATTATTTGTATAATTGTGTACCCGCCCGTAGGGCGGGTTTAACCCTAGTCTATACTAATAAAAGAGACCTTTTGAGGCTCCCATAGATCGTCCACATCAGTATTGAAACATTCTTTCAACAGAAGCCACGTGGCATAAAATATAGTTTTACATTTTAAACATACAACATATAAAATGGAAAAACTACATTAAACATATATAAGATTATCATTTTTCACAAAAAACGGCTTATCTCCATAATGTAACATTACCATTTTATAAAAAAAACATTATATATAATTTCGAAAATAATAAATAATAACTAAACATACAACATAAAAAATAAAAATACTGCATTAAACATTATAGTTTTACACAATATAAAAATAAATAAATAATAGATAAATAATGTAAATATATAATATACAAATTATATATATAATAATAAGTAAATACATACTTTTTTAAATGAAAAGAATATATTAAACATTAAACATCTATCTTAAAATGTAAAATATAAATATTAAGTAAATATATAATATAAGTAAATACACACTTTAATAAAACTGAAAAATACATTAAGATTTAAACATCTATCTTAGAATGTAAAATATAGATATTACGTAAATAGAAAATAAAAGAAATGAAAAAACACAATTTGAAAAAGTGAAATAAATACATTAAGATATAAACATATATCTTAAAATGTAAAATATAGATATTACACAAATAGAAAGTATAAGAAATGAAAATACACAATTTAAAAAAATGGAAAAAGTACATTAAGATTTAAACATCTATCTTAAAATGTAAATCTACCTTAAAATATAAAATACAGATATTAAGTAAATAGAAAGTATAAGAAATGGAAATACACAATATAAAAGAAAAATAAATATTGTAAATATAAAATATAAAAATTATATATATAATATAAAAATTATATATATAATATAAAAATTATATATAATAATAAGTATATACACGATTGAAAAATGGAAAAAAATATTTTAAACACTAAACATCTATCTTAAAATGTAAAATATAGATATTAAGTAAATATATAATATAAATAAATATATAATTTAAGTAAATACACAATTTAAAAAACTTAAAAGAGTACATTAAACATCTATCTTAAAATGTAAAATATAGATATTACGTAAATATATACTATAAGTAAATACCCAATTTTAAAAAATGGAAAAGTATATTAAGATTTAAGCATCTATCTAAAAATGTAAAATATAGATTTTTCGTAAATAGAAAGTATAAGAAATGGAAATACACAATTTTAAAAAAATGAAAAAGTACATTAAGATTTAAACATCTATCTTAAAATGTACATATATCTTAAATGTAAAAAATATATATTAAGTAAATAGAAATTATAAGAAATGGAAATACACAATATAAAGAAAAATATATAATAAGTAAATAATGTAAATATATAATATAAAAATATATATAATAATAAGTAAATACACAATTTAAAAAAAATGAAAAAGTACATTAAACATTAAACATCTATCTTAAAATGTAAAATATAGATATTAAGTAAATATATAATATAAATAAATACAAAATTTAAAAAATGAAAAGAGTACATTAAACATTAAACAGCTATCTTATAATGTAAAATATAGATATAAGTAAGTATATAATATAAATAAATATCCAATTTAAATAAAATGGAAAAGTATATTAAGATTTAAAAATCTATCTAAAAATGTAAAATATAGATATTTTGTAAATAGAAAATATAAAAAAATGAAGTGCACAACTTAAAAATGGAAAAGTACATTAAGATTTAAAAATCCATCTTAAAATGTGCATCTATCTTAAAATGTTAAATATAAATATTAAGTAAATAGAAAGTACAAGAAATCGAAATATACCATATAATAAAAAAATAAATAATAAGTAAATAAAGTAAAACATATAATTTATATATATAGATTAATCTTCCAGACTTAAACTATTATATTGTATATGAATAATTTTGTTAAATAAAAATATTTTAAGATTTCTAAAATAAAAACAACTAGTGTTTATTTACATATAATTATTGTAATATACATTATACTATCATTTAACAAGTATTATATACGTTTTGATATATCATTATTTTCTATTATTAGAAAGCAATAAATTGTTAAACATCAATATCATCTAGGGTAAGTATACGAACAAAACAAATTCAAACATCACAAAAAATATTCACATAAACACTACAATACAATAATTTTAATATGAAAATATACAATTCAAAACATATTATTCAAAAAAATAGTTATATACTTAACATTTGAAAATCAACGAAGTTCCGCGTGTAGCGCAGATTAATCCCTAGTCTATACTAATAAACGTAGCCTTTTGAGGCTCCAGAGAGCGTCCACATCAGCGTCAAAACTCATATCCAAAAGATGTCACATGGCATCATTAATATTATTACTTTATTATGTTTAGTTTTACATTTTCAAAATATTGATATAATGTATAGTTTTACATTTTAATATTACTGATAAATATAATTTAGAAAATAATAACTAATATGTAAATATAGAACATTATAAATGGAAATACTACATTAAACATATGTAAAATTACCATAATATCTATAATTTCGAAATGGAAATACTACATTAAACATATGTAAGATCACTATTTTACATTTTAAAAAAAAACTGAAAATATTGATAATATTATTACCTTATAATGTTTAGTTTAAACTTTTTGAAATATTGATATAATGTGTAGTTTTACATTTTAATATTACTCATAAATATAATTTCGAAAATAATAACTAATATGTAAATATACAACATTATAAATGGAAATATTACATCAAACATATGTAAGATTACCATGATATATATAATTTCGAAAATTAAAAAAATGTATATATAAAACATTAGAAATGGAAATATTGCATTAAACATATGTAAGATCACCATTATACTTTTTTACAAAAATAATCTGAAAATATGGATAATATTATTACCTTATTATGTTTATCTATACTAATAAAAGGAGCATTTTGAGGCTCGAGAGAGCGTCCACATCAGCGTCAAAACTCACATCCAAAAGATGCAACGTGGCATCATTATTATTATTATCTTATTATGTTTAGTTTTACATTTTCAAAATATTGATATAATGTATAGTTTTACATTTTAATATTACTGATAATTATAATTTCGAAAATAATAACAAATATGTAAATATAGTACATTATAAATGGAAATACTACATTAACATATGTAAAATTACCATAATATATATAATTTCGAAAAAAATATGTAAATATAAAACATTAGAAATGGAAATACTACATTAAACACATGTAAGATCACTATTTTACATTTTAAAAAAATCTGAAAATAATATTATTAATTTATTATGTTTAGTTTAATTTTTTTGAAATATTGATAATATTATTAGTTTATTATGTTTAGTTTAATTTTTTTGAAATATTGATATAATGTGTAGTTTTAAATTTTAATATTACTCCTAAATATAATTTCGAAAATAATAACTAATATATAAATATACAACATTATAAATAAAAATACTACATTAAACATATGTAAGATTACCATGATATATATAATTTCAAAAATTAAAAAATATGTATAATTTCGACCAGATGGAGTTTCACACCAAGTGGATCATATTCGACTCGGAGTGGGTATAACTACCAAGTGGATCATATTCGACTCGGAGTGGGTATAACTTGTTAGAGGCTTTGGTGGATTTTGAACACCCTCAAGGACACTCTCTCACTCCTATTGAAAAACAATTGTGGAGAGATTTGTGGAAGACCAAAGCTCCACCAAAAATAAAACATTTTATGTGGCGTGCTCTATCTGGTGTGTTACCTGTTAAGCAATGTTTGACTACTCGAGGTATTCCGATAGACCCAACATGCTCTGTTTGTGGGAATGGTGATGAAAGTATTTTTCATGTTCTTTTTGCATGTGTTAAAGCACGTGCCACATGGGAGCAATCTAACTTCCCAGTACCCTTAGGGGGTTTCTCTCGGAATTCCACCTTTTTAAATTTTGTGCACCTCATCAAGATTGGTAAGAGATCATCCACGGATATACATACAAGAAAAGTTTTCCCATGGTTACTATGGGAAATTTGGAAAGCTACGAATGCTTTTTTTTTTGAAAACAAGGTTATTGAGTCTTCTTTTATTGCTAAGAAAGCCTATGAAGAAGAATCCACATGGTTTGATACATTCACAGGATCGACAGATGGAGTGGGTAATGTCGATACGGAAATGGTTCGATGGAACAAACTGCCCTAGGGGTTCCTTAAGTGTAATGTTGGATCTTCATGGGCAAATTCAAATCATCTTAGTGGTGTTTCATGGATTTTACGTGATGAAAATGGGTGTACAATCATGCATAGTCGTCGAGCCTATTCATGTATGCGCACAAAAACAGAGGCAGACTTGTGGGTTCTTTTTTGGGCGGTTGAATGTTTGCATAATTTATATTTCTCAAATATTATTTTTTAGACTTCATCAGAGAGCCTACATGACGTACTCAGAAAGCCTGATGAACACCAAAACCTCAGCCATATTCGCCACAATATTTCTTTTCTTATGGCAAGGATAGATTCATGGAATTTGGATCACGCTCTTCCTAAACGCAATGAAGCTGCAGCGGCAATTGCTTTAAGTGTCACTCGTGATCTGCGTCTCCAGTCGTACAACCCTCGAAATGCTCTGGTGTGGTTACATCACTTACTCGCTTTAGAAGCTCAGAATTTAAGGGGAGTTGGTGAGGTCCCATCCACTTTTGTTTGGTGTCTATTGACATCTCATCTTATCTCATATCTCTTTTGTTCTCCTGTTTGTTGAACTATTGAAATATAACAGTGTTATAAAAATATGTATATATAAAACATTAGAAATGGAAATATTGCACTAAACATATGTAAGATCACCATTTTACGTTTTTTTAAATAATCTGAAAATATGGATAATATTATTACCTTATGTTTATCTATATTAATAAAATGAACCTTTTGAGGTTCGAGAGAGCGTCCACATCAGCGTCAAAACACACATCCAAAAGATGCAACATGACATCATTAATATTATTACTTTATTATGTTTAATTTTACATTTTTGAAATATTGATATAATGTATATTTTTACATTTTAATATTACAAATAAATACAATTTCGAAAATAATAAGGGGGAATTTCAAGTTTACCACTTTGTTGTACCACTTTTCATTTTTACCTTCATTAAAGAGACATTTTCAAAAATATTACTTTTTTTAAGAGGCAATTTTTTTTAAAGTTAATTAGAATTCTAATTTTTACATTCCTAAACTCTACCCCCACCCTACACCACCCCTTAACTCTAAATCCTAAGTCTTAGATTAATTAACCCAAGGGTTATAAGTGTGTTTTTTCCTCTTAAAAACAAGGGTAAAAGTGATTAAGGTATTATTAAAAAGTGGTACAAGAAAATTGGTATTTTTGGAAATTTCCCAAATAATAACTAATATGTAAATATAGAACATTATAAATGGAAATACTACATTAAACATATGTAAGATTACCATAATATATATAATTTCGAAAATAAAAAAAAATATGTAAATATAAAACATTAGAAATGGAAATACTACATTAAACATATGTAAGATCACTATTTTATATTTTTAAAAAAATCTGAAAATATTGATAATATTATTATCTTATTATGTTTACTTTAAATTTTGAAATATTGATATAATGTGTAGTTTTACATTTTAATAATACTCATAAATATAATTTCCAAAATAATTACTAATATTTAAAATATACAACATTATAAATGGAAATACTACATTAAACATATGTAAGATTACCATGATATACATAATTTCGAAAATTAAAAAATATGTATATATATATATATTAGAAATGGAAATACTGCATTAAACATATGTAAGATCACTATTTTACTTTTTTTTTAATATGGATAATATTATTACCATATTATGTTTATCTATACTAATAAAAAGAGCATTTTGAGGCTCCAGAGACCGTTTACATCAGCGACAAAACACATCCAAAAGATGCCATGTGGCATCATTAATATTATTACTTTATTATGTTTAGTTTTACATAGAAATATTGATATAATGTATAGTTTTACATTTTAATATTACTGATAAATTTAATTTCAAAAATAATAACTAATATGTAAATATAGAACACTATAAATAGAAATACTACATAATATATATAATTTCTAAAAAAAATATGTAAATATAAAACATTAGAAATGAAAATACTACATTAAACATATGTAAGATCACTATTTTACATTTTAAAAAAAAATCTGAAAATATTGAAATATTATTACCTTATTATGTTTAGTTTAATTTTTTTGAAATATTGATATAATGTAGTTTTACATTTTAATATTACTCATAAATATAATTTCAAAAATAATAACTAATATGTAAAATATACAACATTATAAATGAATATACTACATTAAACGTATGTAAGATTAAAAATATATTATAATTTCGAAAATTAAAAATATGTATAACTAAAACATTAGAAATGGAAATATTGCATTAAACATATGTAAGATCACCATTTTACTTTTTTTTAAAGTAATCTAAAAATATGGATAATATTATTACCTTATTATGTTTATCTATACTAATAAAATGAGCATTTTTAGGCTCCACAGAACGTCCACATCAGCGTTAAAACTCAGATCCAAAAGATGCCACGTGGCATCATTAATATTATTACCTTATTATGTTTAGTTTTACATTTTCGAAATATTGATATAATGTATAGTTTTACATTTTAATATTACTGACAAATATAATTTCGAAAATAATAACTAATGTGTAACTATAGAACATTATAAATGGAAATACTACATTAAACATATGTAAGATTACCATAATATATATAATTTCGAAAATAAAAAATATGTAAATATAAAACAATAGAAATAGAAATAATACTTTCAACATATGTAAGATCACTATTTTACATTTTAAAAAAAAATCTGAAGATATTGATAATATTGTTACCTTATTATGTTTAGTTTAAATTTTTTGAAATATTGATATAATGTGTAGTTTTACATTTTAATATTACTCATAAATATAATTTTGGAAATAATAACTAATATGTAAATATACAACATTATAAATAGAATTACTACATTAAACATATGTAAGATTACCATGATATATATAATTTTGAATATTTTAAAAATATGTAAACATAAAACACTAGAAATGGAAATATTGTATTAAACATATGTAAGATCACCATTTACTTTTTTTTTTAAAAAATAATCCGAAAATATAGATAATCTTATTACCTTGTTATGTTTAATTTTACATTTTCGAAATATTGATATAATGTTATGACAGATTACGTATTGGACATCCGTGGCAGTACGCACGGACGTCCGTGGTAGTGCATAATAGGCATGGGCATTCGGGTCCTCGGGTCGGGTTCGAATTGGGTTCGGGTCGGGTCCTTTCGGGTTTGGGTCTTTTCGGGTTCGGGTCCTTTCGGGTTCGGGTCCTTTCGGGTTCGGGTCCTTTGGGTCTATGAGTTTATGACCCAATAGGGTAATTTGAATTTTTCGGTTCGGGCTCGGTTCGGGTCTTGTCGGGTCTGGGTCGGTTCGGGTCTTGTCGGGTCCAGGTCGGTTCGGGTCTTAGATCGTTGGACCCAATAGGGTAATTAGAATTTGTTGGTTCGGGTTCGGTTCGGTTTCGGGTCGGGTTCAGATCGGGTCCTGTTCAAAAAATACCCAAAACACAAAAAAAAATCTGAATTTTTTTATGTTTGTTGGTGTAGTGGTTTGTGAGTTGTTTTTCTTTCTAGAAGTAACATGTTCGACGCATAAAAAATATGCATCTGATTTTTTTATTTAAACCTATTTTCATTCAAACCGATTAATTACTTTAGGTGGCTGATTAGTAAGCACCCAAATTTTTGAATAAAACCTAATTATACTAAAAACTAGGGTCGGCCCGCCCTACGGGCGGGATATACTTTACTTGTGATATAAGTTACTATTTTCTATATGATTTTGTGGTTTGTGTCTTTGAATTTGCGAAAAATGTGCATGATAAAGATTTTTGTCTTTTAAAAAGTTTGTGAAAAATAATTATATGAGATTATATATATTTTGCTTGTTCTTAATAGTTGTTTCTATATTAAAGAGTTATGGTATTGATATGTTGTGAGGGCTTCAAAAGATATTTAACATTTTAGTAATGTATAGATTTAGAAGAGAAGATTATATGTAATTTAAGTTATTTAACTAAATTGAAATTTGTATTTACTCTTTATGGTTAGTCTTTCTAACTATTATATTTTTTCTGGAATTTTTCATTTACTTAGAAGATGTTTTTGAAAAGTAGTAATACATACATGCAATGAGTAATAAGTTTGTAACTTAAAAAAAAAGAGAGGAATAAGTTGTGTTTTTCTGTTGGGATGTAGACAATAACAAATGTGGGGCAACATACACCGTCGCACCAAAAGCCACTGAAGATGGTAAACCTATAGCTTCATCGACTATGGAGTCAATTTCTTTAGTTAATCCTTGTGTCATTGTTGTTGCTGTTGGGGCTCCTCCCTCATGTTGGGCTGTAATATCTTTCAACTTCTGATAACTAAGGTTAAACCTGAAACTTTTTAGTTCAAACTAAGCAAATAAGGTGAGAACTGATTGAGAACAACTATGTGTTTGCGGTTTATGTTTTAAGGTGATCTCACACCGGCTCAAACACTTGACCTTCTCTGTTCCAAGAACTATACAATGGTGTATACATGGTATTCTTGGACAAAATCTTAATTATTAAACTATATTTAAAGTAGTAATTGGACAAAATCTTAATTACTAAACTATATTTAATGTAGCTATTTTTCTTATTTACCAAGAATGATTTACGTTTGACAAAAACAAAACAAAACTACATTTGGAAAGCATTGATATCTATCTCCGAGCAAATCTAGAATATAAATTTCTTAAAATTTTACAGAAATCATATATCTAAGGAATATTAATTTCTTAAAATTTTAAATAGAAACGAAGAAGAATGCAAAAGAGATAATAATGGAGGTCCTACATAATGCAGAAACCCTCGTTCCTCTCTCCCATCTCCATTAATACTTTCTTCTCTCTATCCTCTCTACCATCATAAATGGCTTTTTCTGTCTCCTTCTCTTCTCCCTTGCCGCTGCTTTCCTCCTCATACTCTGCTGTAATTTTTTCGGCGGTTGGGTCTTCCTCTCATAGGCGAGACTCTGCATCTGATCGGATTATGAACCTTCCATCGGTGAGATTGTTGCCTAGTACGGTTGGGTTTTCATTATACATATATTTGGTTAATTAACGTTATTCTCAGCTGACCCGGAAACGAACCGGTTTGTTCTTCAAGTAATGAAATCTTTTCAAGTGTTCTTATATTGACTCCCTTCAAATTCTAAGAATAGAGTCATTTTGTATTCCATTGCTGGTGTTTGTGTTTAGGATGATTATAACGATTGAGTAGTGAGAATGATGAATTTCACAAAAGCTTACTTCCTTATTTATAGGTACAGATTCGCAGCCATAGAAAGAGGGGTGTATTGAATGCATCATAGTCGAAGGCGGTGATTCAATAGTGTTAATGAAAACGTTATTAGGTTGATTGAATGCAAGAGTAAAAACCGATATGCCGTTGGACAGTGGTTGAATATCGATCGACACAACAAAGACGGTGGCTTTACACAGAGCGAGCAGAAGACAATGGTATTATGAAATTAATTTTGGGCCCAAGAAAACCAGGCAGCCCAATATGTCTAAGATCTACGTTATAAATTATGGAATATACACTTTTAAAAGAGCTGGCGTGTCATGTTTTTAAGAAGTGATTTAGTGACATGGCGCATTCTTTTTTTTTGTCATCAATAAAAGAAATTACAGACTCAAAGACTATGTAAACCATTCCGGGAGCTCCACATCCATATGAACGACAAAAGACGACTGTTTTCTAGCACTCCGTGCAAGCGCATCCGCCTTCAAATTTTGTGTTCTGGGTACATGAATGATCTCTGAGCTGTGAAAATAATCCCGAAGATTTTTTATGTCCGTCAAATAATTCGCAAAAGCTGGCCATTCCTCTGGTTCCGACACCATCTTCACCAGTTGGGAGCAATCCGTTGCAAAAGTCATCTGAACTTGGCGCAAGTTTTTCATACATTCCATTGCCCAAATCAAAGCCTCTGTCTCCGCATGAAGAGGAGATAAGGCTGCCCTGGTATTCCTTGCCCCTAGCAAACTATCAAAACCTTCAAGTGTACTTAGCCATCCATTTCCTGAAAAATTTACATTTTCCTTCCAGGACCCATCTACAAAACACCATCTTCCAGGAATATTCGGGAGGGTTGCTTCTGAAAGTCCGCGGTGTTGAGAACCACTATGTTTACTATCCACTTGTGCCTCCTTCCATACTAGTGATTCTGTTTCAGCTATCCTCAACGTTTCTCTAGGGTCAACATCAAGGTTACTAAAGACCTTGTTGTTTCTCCCTTTCCAAATATACCAAAGTATCCATGCATATTGATGATCTTCTAACTGTGGAATAACTCTCCAAAAAAGATGATCCATATTCACAAAAAGTGAATGAGTAGGAAAAACATCTGGGTGAGCCGGTATTTTTGAAAGTGCCCATACTTGAACTGCCGGCGGACATTAAAAAAACACATGATTAATGGATTCCTCTGATGCTCCGCATCTGTCACAATCTACTGCTCCCTGTAAGCCCCTCGATTGTAGATTTTTCTTCACTGGGAGGCATCCTGATATCATTTGCCAGAGAAAATGTTTCAACTTGGGGGGACACCGCACCTTCCAGCAATGCGCTTTTAAGGGTATCACTGAGGGACCTAACATTTTAACCTCCTTGTCCAAGTCAGGATATATCTGTTCTACCTGATACCCAGACTTTACCGTGTATTGCCCATTTTTGTGAAATGCCATCCATCAGCATCTGGTATCACCATCCTGCTCAAGGGAAGGGTTTCTATAAGTTGTGCATCAATGGGGTCTATCAGTGTCCTAATAACCTGAGAATTCCATGTTCGTGAAGTTGGATGAATGAGCGACTCCACTGTAAGGTCCGGATACATATGAGGAAAATTACTTTTTGCTGGTCTCGGGCGAGTGGATGGGAGCCAGGGATTATTCCATACGGATATAGATGATCCTGTTCCTACCCTTTTGATTAGTCCTTTGTTAACCAGAGATCTAGCCGATAACATACTGCGCCATCCATAGGACGGTGAGTAAGATTTAATCGTTTCCAGGGGTGATGCATTCCTGAAATAACGTCCTTTCAAAACTCGTGAGAATAAAGTATTTGGCTTTCTAATCAAGCGCCAAAACTGCTTCCCTAACATGGTCGTGTTAAAGTCCCTAATGTCCTTGAAACCCAAACCCCCTTCCTCCTTGGATTTACTCAACTTATCCCAGGACTTCTAGTGCAAACCTCTTGTGTTACTCCCTGAACTCCACCAAAATTGTGCCACCGCACTGGTAAGTTTTTCATATTGGCTTTTGGTACACGATAACATGACATCACATGATTTGGTAACGCGGTGACTATTGATTTGATAATTACTTCTTTTTCCCCCCTTTGTAAGAAATTTAAACGTCCAACCATTAACTCTGTTAGTCAATCGTTCTTGTAAAAAATTGAACACCTGTGTTTTTGATCCTCCCAGACTCTCCGGTATTCCTAAATAGGATCCCATACCTCCCAAATTTTGTATTCTGAGGATGTCCCTCATTTCCTGTCTAACGGACTTGGGAATCTTATGACCAAATTGTATCGATGATTTTTGGAAATTGATGAGCTGTCCCGAGGCTACCTCATATTCCTTTAAAATCCGCAAAATAGTTTGACATTCCTCTTTTATTGCCCGACAAAAGAAAAGACTATCATCAGCGAATAGAAGATGGGATATCGATGGGCACGCCCTTGCAACCTTAATGCCTGTGAGATGTTTATTCTTCTCCGCCTTTTTAATATTGACAATTAGTGCCTCCGTGCAAAGAATAAATAGATACAGTGATAAGGGATCTCCCTGACGTAAGCCTCGGTGTGGAACAATGAGTCCTTTAGGGGTCCCATTCAACAATACTCGATATTGAACCGAAGTGATGCACGCCATCATTAAATGAACCCAATGTGGATCAAAACCCATTTTGTTAAGGAGAGCCTGAATGAAATTCCATTCCACTCGATCATAAGCTTTACTCATATCTGTTTTTATTGCCATATATTTGTTTTGACAAGCCTTGTTCGCCCGTAATCCATGAAACATTTCCTGAGCAATAAGAATGTTATCCGAGAATCTTCCAGCCACGAATGCCGATTGTGTTTCGGAAATGATCGCAGGCAGATACGCTTTTAGCCTTTGGCATAAAATTTTGGATATTAACTTATATCCTACATTACACAGGCTTATGGGTCTTAACTCTGTCATCTTCGTCGGTCTCTCCGTTTTTGGAATCAGACATATTTGGTAACATTCATTCTGGAATCCATTGTCCCCGTAACCAAGAAAGAATTGACTAAATCGACTAAATCCTTCTTAAGAATATGCCATGCATGTTGGAAAAAATTCATTCCATCCGGCCCTGGAGCCTTCTCTGGATGCATCAAGAATAAGGCCTGCCCAACCTCAGTTTCCGTCGCCTGTCTAAGGAGAAAGCGATTCATTTGAGGAGTAATGGACAGTGGTATATCCTCTAAGAAACCCTCAAATTCTGTAGGTCCCGTAGATGTGAATAACTCTTCAAAATAATCCACCGCGACATTTTCTATACCTGTTTCATCTGTCACCCATTCTCCTGAGTTGTCATATAATCCCACAATCCTGTTACGAGCCATACGCTGCTTTTTCACTGCATGATAAAACTTGGTGTTTAGATCCCCTGATGTGTGCCACATGTTCCTGCTCTTTTGTTTCCAATATTCCTCTTCATCCATATAAGCATCTTGAAGTTTCCATGTGACTTCCACTATTTCCTCTTGAGTCCTAGAATCATCAACTTGTACTTCGTTGAGCGCTTTTTGAAGGTCTGCAATCCTCGCTTTTCCAAATGTAGGATTATGTTTCCTCCATGCGGCAATTTCGTGTCTACAATTACTAATTTTCATTATGAACTTATCCATGGTATCCCTTCCTGAGCCTTGCCACCCTCTACATATGGACTCGATAAAACCGTCCCGTCCTATCCATCGTTTGTCAAAACGGAACTGACTTCTTCGTCGTTGTGGGAGTGTCTCCATATGTGCCACTACCGGTCTATGATCCGATCCTATCATACCTAGATATTCCAAAGACGAATGCGGAAATAAGGAATGCCATTCCTCATTTGCTAAAGTCCGGTCTAAGCGACACCGAATCATATCTTTTCCCCGTCTACCTTGCCATGACATTTGATTTCCTCGAGCCGGAAACTCCAAAAAACCACAATTTCGGATCATAGAATTGAAATTCTGAAAAGAGCATGCACTACGGAGAGGTCCTCCCATCTTTTCATGGTTACCTGTGATTTCATTAAGATCACCAATAATAAACCAAGGATCCGATCTCGCTAAGCCATATCTTGTCAAACGTTCCCAAACCTGCTCCCTTTGTCGTTTCACGGGATCTCCATACACAAAGGATAGGAAAACATGTTGTCCCATAATCTCAGCTTCCACATCAATCATCCGATTGCTTGAAAAGATTGCTTGGACTTGGTGTTTGTTGTTATAAAAAAGTGCCAGTCCCCCGCTAGAACCACTTGGGTCTACGGTTACCAATCTGTCATATCCAAAATGAAGTTGAAAACCTTGTACAAAATTAAAATTTTGTTTCGTCTCCAATAAGAATAAGAAATCCGGTCGATGTATAGATTTAGGAGGAATAAAACTCTTTTTTATATATATAGATTTATTTGCCCGTATATTTTTAATTAATTTATTTTATTTTAAGTCAATTATTTTGATTTTGATAATCTCTTTATGTTTAATACATGATAAGATTTTGTTACAAAAAATTGATGTTTTAATTTTCTACATATAATTTATAATATTTTATGTTATACAATCTTATGTATTTTGAATTTTAATTTTGTTATTGGTTAAATTGATTAAGATGTTTTTATTTTGAAAATGTAAAATATAACTATTTTTAGTTTGTGCATATAATCTTAAAACATCAACTAATAAAAATGGAGGAAGCAATAAATCATTTTTAGTTTGAATTTCTTGATCATCTCATCCAGTAGCTTATCAGCCAATTTATATGGCTATGTTCTTTCGGTAATGGCCCAAGAGAGTGTAATAAACTTTCTTCGGGTCACAGTATTGACGTGCTCTTTCAAAAGCTTTCTTAACAGCTTCCTGAAGATGAGAAACAAACACAAGAGTAAGATAGCAATATAGTCTTTTATTGGTAATATCAATAAAGCTTTCGCTGGAGTCATGTGTCAAGCTTTGGAGGACTTCAATATTCGTTTTCCAAATTAAGTAAGCAGCCCTTATGTTTAGCTTCTCAACTTATTCACGAATATTTGTAGTCCTCAAAGCCCTTCTGTAGAGATTTATGATTAGACATGACCAAAAATGAAAATAGAGATACAATCACCATAAAACATAAATGCTTTAATAAGCAGGTATTAGATCCAGATGGTTATATCATTTAGCATAGTACAGATCCCAACAAATAGTTTAGGCTCTAAACCCCGCATCGGTAGTAGCCTTTCATGTTCACGCATTTTCTTTTTCCTGAACGACGTACGTATAAATTAGAGAAATTACCTCTCAGCATCGAACCTTGCTTTCTCGATATTATCCTAGAGAAACATGTGAGACATAAAGCATTAAATGGAGCAAACTGAGCTTAGTCATCATTAACTATCTCTGCTTCACACTTATATTTCTAAACGTCTTTTTGCGTTAAGTGTTCCTTTGGAAGAAGAGATGTACATGTCCATGGTTTGCCTGAGTTCAAACTTTGACCTTTCATCTTCAATCTCTATGCAAGCCAATGACTGGTGTTTCTTTTACGGTGAAAGCATACTTGTCAATGTGAATGGTTGCCATTATATGTTTTGTGCCTTGTGTGTCATCGTTCAGTGTGCTCCTGTTCGCCCTAATTTCAATAGTGACGGCGGCAACTTTTCACAAACTAAACACATCAGATGGATAGAACGTTCTTCTCTTGAAAACAAAAGCAAGCACTTCGTTTTGTTGCACTTGTGACTACCATAAGAGGGTTCTGTGTAATTTTCATTATATATATCAATCAGTCTTGATGAATTAACTGAGAATTCTAGCTTTTGTATACTCATACTTCCATAACCATAAAACAATTTCAGCATCAAACAGTAGAAACACTTTTTCCAAACTTTACCTTATAAGAGGTGTGGCAGAAGTAACATACCACTACGACAAAGTTATCCTTCAAGGATTCTTTCTCCATCTCTTCAAAGTAATGCATGAAGACATATATAGATCATCATTTCCATCATATGTAACAGCATTACAATTATGTCGCAGTGAGGAAGGAGAGAGGAGTGACAACGTCACAATTCTACCTAGACCATATCATAAGGTAAGCGTTACTATGTTGTACAAACATGTATGATGTAAGTGAACCCATTTGACTATGTATCACCCTGAACAATCAAACAACATATTGTGAAATAAATACTCAGCTTTTAAATAAAAAGCCTCAAAATTCAAATCCAAACTAATAACTTAAACCAATGATCAAACTTTTTCATTACTTCCAAGAGTTTCAAATTCCGACCAAGTATCTTCACTGTTTTGAAAGGTTTCAGCTGGTGACTCTCTAATACACCAATTCAATATTTTCAGGTTCCAGACATGAATCTCTCAGAAGGCCACAGAGATTATCGAAAAATAAAAACTTCTTTCTTGATGAGTTTGGAGAATAAGCGCTCGGCTTGAGCGGCTGAGATATCGCCACGGTAGTTACACCATAGGATAACCCGACCTTCGATATCCACCAGAAACATCGCAAAAGCAGCTTCTCCTGCCTCGTTCCTTTTTATTTTTCTCCTCCAAGGATAGTCGTTCAGATCTGAATGCGGCGGTTCGATGGCAAACATCTGATGAAATGATGCCAAATAAAGGTGGGTCTGTCCAGATGATTTCCCATTTACGCAATTGATTGTTTCTGGTGATTTCTTATACTTGTAGATACACCGCCTCGCAAGATAGAACCTCACATTGATCCCTAGATCGTGGTCGATGGAGTTAAAAGGAGGTTAAATGTGATGGATCTGTAAATGGAAACGTTTTGTATTGATGAAGAAGAATCTCAAACGACACAATCAAAACACTACGAACGAATTATCACGTCGACTTCACCAACATCATCGCTCGAGTGGCGGAAAACAATTCTTGAGAAGAACCCTACAATTTGATCAGACGCGGGTAAAGGGAATTAGGGTTACTCACTATTGGGTTGGATCCCTTGAGTAAAGTCTGGAGACCAAACACGAAAAAGCCCATTCCCATCGCTGATTACTAAATGAAACGCACCGTATAATTAAAGGGACACATGTCACGTCCAAAAAGCTCGATTTGATGATGTGGCAAAACCAGGAGGGAAAGAACAATATTATATATATATATACTAGGGTAAGCTCGCGCGAGAAGTTTGTCATTCTTAAACTTATGATTTAACTACTTTTTTCAAATTGACTTTTTATTTTATTTTAGAGTATATGTGAATCATTAGTTCGTGGTGGTAATGTGTTTATTTGTTATCGTTTTTTCGTTGAAGTTGTTTGTTGTAAAGAGATTGAAGTTAAATCTCTTTGGGGTTGACTAAATCTTTTTAATAAAAAACTTGAGATACATAGGTTGAAGATGTTTTGTTATGTTGGGATCTAGAGTCTTTGAAGAAGTCTGGTAGCTTTACGCCGGTTTTATGTTGAACACGACGCACAATACGTGAAAAGGAGCAGTAGTACTGTTGGATCTCAGGTCACTATAAAGGAAGATAATCTTTTCACCACCAAATGAAAAGGTAGTTATGAATTTGAATATGTTTGTGTGTTTTTTACATCTTGGTTTTACTGAAGCAGCATAGAAGCTTATCTTATATTATTGAATCTTCTGATTTCAGAAAATTAAAAGCTTCAAGAGGAAAAGAGTGAACAATACACCTGTGACTCCAAAACTGTCCACCTCAACATTTAGACTTCCCAAGTTAAAGTCTCCATATTCTGGAGCCATATAGATTTATCTTTGTGTAAACTTCTATTAGAATCAGGGTTAGAGAAATAATCTACATGTGTATCAATCTCTGTATTAAGGACTACCCCTCTGATCTATTTATCTTATATAGTTCTTGAAAAATTTCATATGGTTTACTGCAGAAAAGTTGCAATTTACCTGTTTGTTCTTTTAACCACCAAATTCTGGTCTGTTTTTATTTTGGTTTAGATCATATGCTTCTTCTTGTCTGGGTTATATGGTATGCAGAGCCAATCTCTGTAGGTGAGCTTTTTGACTTTGCTCTTCACTCAAGTCATATTCAACTACTCGGCTCATGGGATTTAAACGATGCAATTGTATGAAAGCTATGAATCTACGCAAGACTCTAATATGATTTAGTATGGGACACGTTGAGAAGGACAATAAGAGCTTCGGTTCCTTTTTAGGAAGAAGCCCACAAACGCCAACAAAGCTGATTCGTCAGCTTCGAGGAAACTGAAGAAGGAAGTGAAAGACGGAGATGATGATGATAAAATCATTGCTTTCTAGATGTGATCGATGTTACGTGCATAATTATAGTTTTTGTGTTTTGATCTAATTAAATAATTTTTTTGGTCTATCTCCCTTTTTTTTTGAAACACTTTTTTTTTAAACACTTTTTGGTCTATCTCCCATAATGTTTTTTTTCCCATTGTATTTTTGTATTTATTTGTTTTAAAATTATTATTATCTAAATTTCATGTAATCAACTTTTAAAAACCTAAAAACATCATTGGATTGGTAATCATTCTCTATAGATTTGACAGTATGTCTCTGGAGTTTAGAGTTCTTACATTCTAAACGCATGGAACATTAATTATTTCTAGAGTCCAAATTAACCAAAATTACATGAGAGCTCTTTGGATTGTTCATTGTCGCTCTTATCCAAGAGGCTGTTAAAGTTTAACAACCAACCAATTATATGGCAGTCATTTTAAAGCTAAAGAGATGTTTATTTCTTGATGCTGGGACTTCTTGGTGAGGTTCTTGGTTTCAAAATCTAAAGATCCAAGATTGGAGTCTAATGG
The DNA here is from genome assembly GCA_905132765.1 of Moricandia arvensis. NCBI lineage: Eukaryota > Viridiplantae > Streptophyta > Magnoliopsida > Brassicales > Brassicaceae > Moricandia > Moricandia arvensis. The sequence continues at coordinate 156,164 of CAJHQP010000152.1, forward strand.
TGGTATACCAATGGGCTTCCTGAGTCATCTTTCATTCTGGCTTCTTCACAGAGATCTTTTTATAGTATTAATTAATAAGTCTCTACAAAAATCTCCAATCCTAGTAAAAAAAATCTCCAATCTTCTCTAATTAATCAGCCTTATATTGAACTCCACTAAATTTGCAGATGCATAAAAAACCCTTGCATGGAATATCTTGACAGTAATAATAGTTTCACTAATTTTCAAAATGAGGAGAAAGAGAGGAGAGCCTTCTATAGTCACATGTTTGATTACCTCTCCTCTCCTTAGCCTTCCACTCAGCAAACACATAACCAGTGTTGGACCAATAAAAGCCCATAGGCTTGTATCTTAATGTGAAAAGAAATGAATGGGCTTTAGCCCATTAGTGTGAAAAGCCAAAGACAATGTCTTTGTCCCACATCGTGTAACAAGAGGAAGGGTGAGCAGTTTATATATGGCTTTGTGATATCATAGCTCAAACGGCTCCGGGGAAGAGAGGAGCCCCCCACGCGCGCGCCGCCGCCGCCGTCCGGCCGGCTCGGCTTGGGCTTGGGCTTGGGCTTGGGTGGAGGGCCTCTGGCCCGATAAAGAAGTATTCTTTTTGGACCAAGTTAAGCCCAAATTTTTGGCCCATTTCCTTGCCAAAAACGCCATGACATGTAGTTTTCTCTCTCTCGCTAAGGGTTTTTTAAAACAAAGAGAATGAGTCAGAGATTCTTGGGGAATAAGTTTCGCAACTCAACTTCCCTCGATCTCCGCGAGATTTTCTCCAACGTGCAGCAGCAGTTGCGGGAAGTGGGTCTCCGTCTTCTCTTTAAATAAACCCGACTCGTCTCCTTCATTTGATACGTTTTTACACAGAAAAATTCCAACACAACTCCACAACGTAAGTCTTGAGAGTGTTTCGTAGAAATTATAGTTCGTTAGGGCGTTTCACGAGTGAAGCGTGATTCGTCGCCATGGTTATATACTGGGACTCAATATTCGTACAGTTTCGTCTCACTACGGAGCGAATATTCAGAGTTAAGGAAAGAGATCATATCTCGTCTCCATGTTTTATTGTTATTTAAGAATCATCTATTTCCTTAACTCGTTTCTAATGTATCGTTCCTCTCGGTCCGGTTTTTCCGGCAACTACAACCAGGTGATGACACATCCTTACTGCCCGTAGCCTAAGTTTCGACGACTTTTTCAGTTTTCATATTTGAGTCATTGATCTTTTGTTCTCCTATCCAAGCAATCTACAACGTTCTTGGATGAAACTCATGTCGGTTTTTTTGCGGATTTGAGCTCTGTTGCAAGCGAATTCGCTTTCACTGCCACTGATACTGTAATATGGAAGAATTAAAAATTGAATCTTTTGTCTAGAAAAGGTAAAAAAAAAACAGAGACTTTTAATACTGATAGTTCACCTTGGTAGCCATGTTCATGATTTTGCTCTCTTATAGTCTCTTTTTAACTTCATCAGACAAATCTTCTTTAAGCTCTGCATCAGATTCGTGTTTCCACTTCTTCCTTTTACACTCTTCGTTTTTTTGTTTTTGTTTTAGTTCTTCTTCTTCTTTGAGATTTGAGTAGAGTATTAGATAATATGGGTGGCTAAGCTAGTTCTCTAAATCCCTGAGTTTATAAAACACAATGTATCATCAATCATGGAAGAATGAACAATCCTGATTTCAAATGATATTAATAATACCTGAAGAGCATTGTCTAGTTAGTCGAAAGCAGAGACAATATATGAGAAGCATGGTCGAACCTTTAAGCAAAAGCAGTGAATCATTGATGAAGAAGATTCTAAAGAAGTTTTACTAACCACAATCAAGCTTCCACTGTCCTGTTAAAACAGAGATGGTCTAATAACCCAATTTTCATAACAGAGAAAAAACCATGCTTTCTCCTGATCAAGCTTCCACTTATCAATCTGCAAAGAGAAAAACCATTTTGTCCATGTAGTTTGTGTTGAGCATAAGACAAAAACAAACGAAAGGATCTTGAGGAGAGGAAAGAGGAATACAAATAAATTCCACCATTTGATAAAAACAAACCAAAATGAATTGGAAAGTTTATTATTCAATCTGAGTCAAAAAGATGATTCAGATGTGAAAAAACTGTTTTTTTTCAAATCCAGTTACAACCATGGAAGCAGCTGTTAATCATAACTTACTTTATCTCAAAAAAAGTAGTCGTAAAGGAGAAATGAGCTCACAAAACCTCAGTAGTTTGACTTCGACGGCAATGCTACACTGTCAGATTTCAAGGCGTCAAGCATAAGAGAGGTATTTTCCATTATAATCTGTGAATGTGGGAGGATTATAATGATCGAGAAGGAGAACTCATGATTTTCACGTTTTGAATCTCAAATATTTATTGAGTAACATACCATGGAAGGAATGAGGATGATTGATGCAAGATCTTTCGTAACGGTGCTGGTTTCGTAAGGTGGTGTGAAGAACATCAAGAGAGAAGATATATGTTGGGTTTCACAACAAAGATAGGTCGGAAGTTAAACGTTTTCCGTTACACCGTCTGATCTTCATAGGCGATTGATTTCTTGAATGGGGGAGAACCAAGAGTGGGATGGACTCTAGAATTTGACTGGCCGCGGATTGAGAAAATTAGGGTTGGTAGCTATTGGACTGAGTTAATGAAACGCAACACTTTGTATTAGAGGACAGGTGTCGCGCTGAGGTTGAACGATTTGATGACGTGGCAGCAGGAAAAAGGAGAGAAACTCTTCTTTATATATATATATATATATATATATATATATATATATATATATATTTCGGGTATCCATTGGGTTTGGGGTTTGGTTCGGTTCGGGTCCAAGACCCGCGGGTCCTCCACATCACGACCCAATAGGGTAAACTTGTCGGTTCGGTTCCTACCCAAACCCGAATTTTTTGGGTCGAGTCTTCGGGTCCGGATAAAATACCCAGGCCTAATACATAAATGTAAGCATGAAGACAAAAATATAAATATTTAATTTTCAAATAATAAATTCAGCTTTTTATTCAGTTATCAATATATCATATCTTACATTGTTTTTTTAAATCATACATAAATTAATCTTTCAAACTTAAACAATTATATTATATATATTGTTGTTAAATAAAATTATTTTATGCAATTTGTTTTAAAAATAAAAACAATAAATGGTTATTTAGATATAATGATTAAGATGTATATTATACTATAATTTGACATGTATTAGATACGTTTTTATATAACATTATTTTCTACTTTTAGAAAAAAAAAATAGTTAAGCATCAATATCATTTAGGTTAAGTATACAAACAACACAAATTCAAAGATCACAAAAAATACTCATATAAACATTACAATACGATAATTTTAATCTCAATAACATATAATTCAAAATACAATGTTCTTTTTATGCAGCGCTGTGAGCCAGAGTCCGCGGGACAGGTTATCACATAAAAAGTCGACTTTTCTATAACGACCTACTCCATCTTGGAGGATCAGCCGGCCCTACAGTGTACCGACCCTAACCCCTCTCATGTGATACAACCTGCCCGAATCATAGGCCTCGGCTCACAGGTGGGTTATTGATGCGTTTGGCGTTACTCGAACCCAAGACCTCACTATTTCTCAACACTCCCACAGAGAAGCTGTTACCAATTGAGATCAATTGGTGACAGCTTGTCTTGTGCGAGTGCTGTTAAAGGGTGAGGACCTGGATTCGAGTCTCACCAACAATCTAATTATGGAGTTAATGAGAACTCATAATGGAGGGGTTGGGGTCGGTGCGCTGCAGCGCTGTGAATATGAGGTCTATGAGACAGTGAGGTCCACAAGACGAGTTAATGGCTAATGGGCCACCCACGCCCGCTCTCTCGGCCCATGGGTCTCATCCCGTCCGACGGTCGTGCGTTAATCTTTTCAAGGCTCGAAATCATTGTTTACTGACTCTGCAATCACCACCCGACCTTTTCCCGTGTTTTGACCTCACTCGCACGGTATCGCGAATCACTTCCCGATAGGTCACCCATCCTTTCACTACTCCAGCCCAAGCACGCTTAACCCTGGAGTTCTAAACGGATGTGTGACAGAAAAGATAAGTCAACTTTGGTGACATAGGTAGCCAAATCAATTCTCTTAAGCCTTTTCACATACCACAACTTAGGATGTTATAATTCACCCCCTCTCAAAGAACGCAACGTCCTCGTTGCACCCCACAACATGTCTCAAGACGCCTCTCGGGTCAGAACCGAGATGGCTAACCAGCTCTGATACCACTTGTAACGCCCCGACCGCCCACAGCTAATGGACCACCCACGCCCGCTCTCTCGGCCCATGGGTCTCATCCCGTCCGACGGTCGTGCGTTAATCTTTTCAAGGCTCGAAATCATTGTTTACTGACTCTGCAATCACCACCCGACCTTTTCTCGTGTTTTGACCTCACTCGCACGGTATCGCGAATCACTTCCTGATAGGTCACCCATCCTTTCACTACTCCAGTCCAAGCACGCTTAACCCTGGAGTTCTAAACGGATGTGTGACAAAAAAAAGTAAGTCAACTTTGGTAACATAGGTAGCCAAATCAATTCTCTTAAGCCTTTCCACATATCACAACTCGGGATGTTACATAACACTTCTTTTTTGAATACTCAAAATACAATGTTCAAAAAAAATAAGTATATACTTAATATTTTAAAAATCAAAGATGTTCCACGCGTAGCGCGGATGAATTCCTAGTATGTATACATAATCAAGTTTTAAGTAGATAGGAAATAACGTTGGTGTTATTAAATTGGACTAAAACGTACAAAGGTTATGATTAATTTACCAAAAAAGAAGAGCTTATAATTAAAAATACCAATTTAAAGTACATTTTTGTCTTGATCAGCATATGGTAAATTTAATCAAAAAGGGACACATGGGCCAGAACAAATATATTTTAATGAAACATCGTATAAACTTGGCCCACGTGAGCAGCAGTCTATTTGTATTCTTAGGTTTCTATATAAACGAATTTTAATGGGGTCCAAAAGTAGATCTGGTTCCTAAGAAGACGGCAAGATTCTCTCCAGGTACTGATTCCAACTTTTTTTTACTATTTTCTTACAAAGATTCTAGCCCGTCATAATTTATGGAAAAACGCAGAGATTCTTATAATAATATGATTATATGGATAATGTTAATTAACAGATTCAAGGGTCGATTGTTGCTTTAATAGTGTCCTTTCTCGAGTAGATCTCGTTTGTTTCGGATTATTTTTTTCACTTGATTTGTTTGGAATGCTCTTGGGATCTTCTCTTATGGCAAGATGGAACTGTAGAGAGTAACTAATTAAGAAGAACATGTCCTTATTTTTTTTCCAGGGAAAATGGCAGATGCGTTGAACCAACGGAGAACCGTAGCATCGCAAGTAATAGATGACTTCATAGAAATTTGGCATGCGCAACTCCATGCCTACATCGAAGGGGTGAGAGAAAGAGATAGATAGTCTTCTTTTGTTAGTTTTTAACTTACATAAAATTTAATTTTGTCATTTTTTTTGTTGTTGTTTTGCTCTGTAGGAGAATCATATGCCTAATCTACAAGTTGCGATCAACAGACTTGATCTAATGATCAACCAACTTTCGGATCCTGCTGTTACTGCCGGAGGTGTTGCGGTTGAGGTATTGACCGAAGAGGAAAAGAACGAAGTGAGAAATGTGGCGATTCGGTCAGTAATGCACATTCGTACTCGGGTTCCGTTGATTCGAACCTACATCAACGGGGTGAGACTTCTTGTGCTAACCCCAACATACAATTTTTACATCTTTTTGAGTATAATATTAGGCTTAATTCATATTTTGATTTTAGCTTTATTTGTTTCGTAGGCGTATAACATTGATAATCTACAGAATGCCATCGACCGTCTCGCAACAATCAACCAAGATCTTGTAGCTGCTGCTGCTGTGCCCTGAGGTTTTTTAGCCTTCTTTGTTTGTCTCTTGTTGTGGACCATCGATCCCTTTGTTCAGCCTAAACCATTAAATAATGAATTTGTAGATCAAAGTAACAAGGTTGCCACTTTTTTTTACTTAATTCTAATATTTGACACGGGTTCTCGTTTCGTTTAAATGCGACACTGAGTTCTTCACGTCAAAAGGTCACTACCTCTGAAGTCTAAACATCTTCATCGATTAGCTGGGTAGTACTATTTTAGTATTTTATCCCATGATTCAACAATGAGAAAACAGTCATAATTTTTTTCTGTTACGCCAACAATGCCAAAAACAAACATATATCCATTTAAATAACACATTTTATTTGTTTGGTAAAATTTATTAGCGAATAAATGTTTTAAGAGATTCTCCCAACAAAGTCTGGCGTTTAAGATTCGGAGAATTTTACGTAATGCAATCGTAGATTTTAAATTTGTAAAACCTCCTATTGAATATTTTCCCGAAAGATGAAAATATAAAAGTAGTAGAATTGGAATTAAATTAAATAATAAAATTGATTAGTGCATCTGCAACATATAAGCAGAATATATTTTATACTTATAGAGATACACACGCAAATATAAATCCAAAATTTTCATCCCATCTAATATATTAAAACAGAGTCCTATTTGAAAATTACCTTGGTATGTTTTTTTTTGGACTTATTGAAAAATGTTGTGATTTATCTATTAACTAACATATATATTATCAAAAATCAAGTACAAAATTGGAATGTTTGGAAACATAGATAGTAGACTAAAATAAGAATGTTTGGAAACAAGGATAATAAATTAAATATTTTCTTCTATTTACATATTTAGTCATCCCATTTCATTCTTATTTACATATTCTTCCAATATCATTTAAAATAATATATTTAAATTAATTAATTTCAATGGGTTGTTATTTCTTTGTCGTAAAAAAACAATCTCAAAATATATAGTGTATGTTATATAAAACTATATATAAATATAGTATTAATTTATTTATTTAGTAAAATATAAAAGTTTTGAGAATTTAATTTTCAGAAAACATGTATTAAATATCGATCTCCGCTTAGAATAATAATTAAAAATCTAAAAATATACATGTACACGAATATAGGAAATATTGTGATCAGTTGCACCTGTTTCAGTTGGAAAATAGAAATACCGAATATTTTTATACTCAAATCTACTCAATATTGCAAACAGTTGAACAAATATGTATGATTTTCATATATTTTTAATGCATATCTTCCTAATTTTTTTGTAACAATTTAATGATAATACATATCGGTCCTTTATTCTAATCATTTCCCCCTACGATATAAGAAATACTTGATTTCTAAATGATATTAACATAAATATATAAATTATATTTGATTTATAAAATGTCGGAATACATATTTTTTGAAGTATCAAATAGTTGACTTTTGATTTAATAATATTAGATATTAGATATAATAGATTTTTTGAACAATCACAATTTTGATAATCATCAATTAGAAACCAAATAAAATAGTTTATTTTTGAACCTATAAGATTTTGAATTTAAATATATTAGATATTAGATATAATAGATTTTTTAAACAATCACGATTTTGATAATCAATCAATTAGGAACCAAATTTTTTTACAGAATATTCCTCAACTCATTACCATATTTATGATTTGATAACAAAATTTTCAATCCTTCTAAAACGTGTGCAACACCCACCAAATATTTTGGGTATATAAATTTGGTACATTAATAATAAACCAACTTGAATATTTTTTTGATTATAACAAAATCTGGTGAGAAAGATTCTAACAAAATTTTACTTAAAAATTTAATTATTTTTATAAAATTATACATTAATAAGTTTCGTGATTAGTAATATAATATTATTATAAATCAATTTAACTAATTTTTTATTATAAAACAGGAAAATAAATTCTACACTATTTTTTTATAAATTCTATAAATATATTCTCTATTATATAAAAATAGCAGTGTTACATTAGTTAAATATGCTAAAATTATATTAAATAGGTAAATTAACAAATTTTAAAAATTTATATACTATTAACAAATAGTAATTAGACCATTTAAAAGATTAGTTAATATGACATATTTAATTATTTACATTAATAATAAACCAAGTAAAGATTTAAATTTTATTTTTTTAATTATAACAAAAACTGTTGAGAAAGAATGTAACAAAATTTTACTTAAGAATTTAAATATTTTTATAAAATAATACATTAATAAATTTTGTAATTAGTTATATAATATTATTATAAATTAATGTTAACTAAAATTTTATTATAAACAAGGAAATAAAAATTTTACTATTTTGTATAAATTCTATAAATATATTCTGGATTATATGAAAATAGAAGTGTTACATGAATTAAATATGATACAATTATACTAAATAGGTAAATTAACAAATTTTAAATTGTAAAGTTTTTTATTTAAATAAATCATCATTCATTATTAAAATAAGCTAAAATTCAGAAATTGTATAATAGCTTTATACAAAATAAATGTATTAACATATGTTAAACTTATATATCTAAATTTTTTTATTTATATTGAATCTCTCAACAATATATTGTTTAAAATGTTTGTATACAAAAATATAATAATATATAATAAACTTTAATTCATATACTATTTTTTTTAAAATGTCAATAGAAAACTATGGTATTTTAGCAACTCACTTAAAATATTAATGACAAATCAAATTTTAATTTTAAATTTTTTTTTTAGTTATAAAAATATGTTGGGAATTTTCTTTTAAATAGTACCAAAATTCAAATATCTTATGTATAAAATAAAAGATTAGATGTAGTAACAAAAAAATTCAAAATTAATTTGATGTTCCAAACTCAAAAATAATTGTGTAATTTTCTAAAGTTTTTTTGACAAATATAAAATTTTGAAAATAAATATTTACACTCAAAATAATAACATTGCAAATTCTACAAAAGATAAAATCATGGATAATAAATAATAAAGTTTTGAAATGCAGCACGAGAAATCTATTTGAATATGCTGTAAAAATTAAAGCAATGAAGTCTTAATTTTTTTTTAAAATAAAACTTAATATCATAATATCCAAAAAATATCATATATCAATAAAATTTAATAAAATAATATGATAGATACTACTTTGTATAAAATTTCCTAAAAATAGGTCTATATTATTTAAACAAAACACTGTTTTTACTTATAAATTCCGTAAAACACTAAAATGATATATGTTAAAGTATATTTTTATACATATTAAATAAATTTTTTTAAATAATATAAATAAATAAAATTTAAAATATATTATATGCAAAATGTATAAATTAAAGAAAAAAATATTTTGAAAGAGATTCTTTATTTGATTATTTCATATGGTTATTTTATTGTATCTAACTCAAAAATATATTAGTAAGTAATAAAAATTAATAACAAATTAATTTTTTTTTAAAATCACTATGTATTAATAATATTGAAGAAGAAATATAAAAAAAATTATAGAGTTACACAATATATAGCACTAAATTAAAAATTATATAATGAAAATATTTGTATTAATAACAAATATATTTATAAAATAGAAAAATATCCGTACGAACGTGCGGGTTAAAATCTAGTTTACTTTCAAAAGAGACACATGGGCCCAGCCGAAATAGTATTTAATAAAAAAATATTAAAAGCCCGGCCCACAAGGGGGGACATGGCAGTGATAAATGTTATGTTGTCTAGGGTTTCTAAACTAAACGACGATCCGATTGTTTCTTCTCCAGAGGAAAGCGACCATCCGATTCTCGCCAAGATTCTCGCCAAGATTCTCGTAAGGTATATGAGTCTTTTACTTGCTGGATCTGTTAAATCTCTGAGTGCTACAGACGAATCATTGTATCTTAGTCACGCGATACTTTTTTTTTTTTTTAAATTCTTGTAGAAATGGATGATCCTATCATACGAGACTCAGTCGACGTATTCCTGAAGAAAACGTATGAGTTGGTTGATGATCCTTCGACCGATAAGATAATCTCATGGGCGCCAGGTGGCAAGAGGTTCGTAGTTTGGAAACCGCTAAAATGTTCAAGAGACCTTCTTCCGCAACGATTGGGAATCAAACACTTTTCAACCATCCAATCATATGTAAGTTTTTTTTTTACATTCTTGGCCAATTCAAAGATCTGATGGATGTTGGTAGGTGTTGTGAGTGTAGGGCTTTAGCAAGATTGTGTCGGGAGACCAGTTGGAGTTTTATTGCAAAGATTTTGAGAAGGGACGCCCTGAGCTTTTGGAGAAGATTAGCGATCGGTACATGGCCCAGATGATAGCTTTTCATGCCAAGTGGTACAAGCCATTTCATGATCGGCTTAAAACCGCCAAGACCGAGGAAGAGTGGGATCTTGTGATGAAGGAGCAGAAGGAGTTTTTTGAGAATGAGAATAAGGAGAGAAGGGCTAGCAGGTTGAGGCCCAAGAGCTCTCCTCCACCACCTGCTCCTGAGAAGAGTTCTCCAAATGCAAGATCCGATTTTGTTCAAGAAACCGAGAATTCTCTCAAAGGTAACGCTTCTAACTTCGAGTTCGTGTCACTGTGGAGATCTTCCTTAGCCCCCTTTCACATATAATCGCGCACTGTACTGATTCTTATAAATGATCTTGTGGATAACAGATTCTCAAGCTTGATTAGGATGTGTTTGCTTTGCTCTTTTGAACTTGTGATGCCTAAGATCTATGATGATAATATCGGAGTTTCAAGATTAAATGCTCTATTACAGAACCATTGTTTCTGACTTGCTTGATTTGTTGATTTGGTTCATGATGACTTGTATCTTGTAGAAATGGATCTTTCACCCAGAACAAACAGAATCTACGCTTTTCTCAGCAAAGCATATGAGATTGTTGATGATCCTTCCACTGACAATATAATCTCCTGGGGACCAAACGGCACTTCCTTCGTTGTCTGGAAACCGCTAAAATGGCAAAGGGACCTTCTTACACGACACTTGGGAGTCACAAGCTTTGTAAGATTCGAAGTATATGTAAGTTCTTTTATTACATTCTTGGCAAGTTCGTGTTTCAGACGGGCCCATGATGTTTGTTTTTGTTCTTGTTGTGAGTGTAGGGCTTTAGCAAGACTGTGTCTGGACAACAGTTGGAGTTTGAACACGCTGACTTTGTGAAGGGCCACCCTGAGCTTTTGGAGAAGTTTGGTGATCGCTATGTGGCCAAGTTGAGAGCTTTTCATGCGACGTGGTACAAGCCTTCTGAGGATAGGCTTAAAAATGCAAAGAAAGAGTGGGATCTAGCAGTGAAGGAGCAGAGAAGGGCGAGCAGGCTGAAGAGGGAGAGCTCTCCTCCACAAGCTCCGCAGAATCAAGTGCAGCAGCCTAATGGAACTTGATCAGCTTAATCCTCTCTCTCTATCTTTGTAAAATCCTTTTCATGTATTGGATTTTTCTCTACTGGGGTTATGTTTCTAAATAATACTCACTGGATTGGATTCTGGTTGCTTAGTTCCACTTAAGCCTTACTCATCTTGTTAATGTGCTTCTACTTTCATTGTTCCTTTTATAAGATACCCTTATGGCTGCTGTTTCGCTCTGAGGATTTAGCGTTCTCATCTTTAGGGTGTGGACTCGCTCTCTTGTTCCTCTACTGTTTTCAAGTGTTCTTATCACTTTTGGCACTTGTTGATATTGTTAAAGAAAAGGTTGAAGCGCGACACTAAATAAATATGAGATGGTCTTGTTGTTAAGCTTCATTATATATTAAGATTATGAGTCACAAAATCTCAAATATATAAATATTCAAATTTTGAAAGTACTTAAATATCTGATGCTAGCTCATATTACTTGCTTGATGTTGATCTAGATTTGATATGTAACTCGATTTGTTTGTGATTGTTTGCAAGATTGAATACGATAAATGAAAGACTACACGAGATTATTAGTCTGGATTTCATTGCCTACTCCCTAGATAAACTCTCAAGGCACAATAAGGGACTCTGTTGCGGAGGGTTAGATGGCGGTGGAAACGGATATGTCAAAAGCTTATGATCGTGTAGAATGATGTTTTGTTGAAATATTATTGGACCGTTTGGGGTTCGATTAAACATGGGTAAGACAGATCATGGCTTTTATTTTCACAGTCTCGTATACGGTGTTGTGGTGTTGTTAAATGGTTGTGCTCATGGTTTCATTATTGAGAAAATAATTTTAAATCAGTAATAAAATTTTGGGACAGTTTTAAATTATTGAGAAAGTATAAACGATTGTTAAATCTAATGTGAAGTTTGAAAATATACATTTACTGGATTTTTACAGATAAATAAGTATTAATAAAATGTATAAATTTAACTACATTCAACTTTAGTTTGTGTTACAAAAAAAAATTCCATTCAACTTAAAAAGATATGGAAAATTCAACATTAAAAATCATGGAAACAAATAAAAAGGATATATATATATATATCACTATAAATAATTATATAAAATATATTTGGTGAAACACATATATACACTTTTTTCAAAACAAATTAAAATATATATATATATATATATACACATCTATTAGAAGGAAAAAATGGCAAGAACCAATAGGAAACAAATACATGTTGGGATAGATCAGATCAATTATGTAATTTTTCTATGATATTAGATCATCATGAAGTTACAACGCCACTAAAAATTTGAAGTTTATAATAGATTTTTTTCCCGATAAAAATATAAATTCTTGCCAAATAAATATCTGAATTTTGATGACCAAATTTATAACAAATACATGGTTCATTTCTTTCTTTTTTTGTAAGCTAAATACATGGTTTCTTTCAAAATTGCATTATACTGCATCATTTTCATTATGAATGTTTATATATATAATTAAAATTTTAGATTACTTTTAAATTTTAATATTGTTTCTCGGTCCAAATCATTGTACATATAAATTCTAGGCTCGGTAATGTAATTTTCAGTATTATCATTTCCTCTGTTTTTAGATACATCCAGTGAATGATTGATTCTAGAAACCATGAACCCCACGGGTAAAACAGAGGAGATGTGTTGATGTAAGATGTCCGCCCTGAAGTAGTTGCTGACGTAGTTGCTGAAGCATACGTCGTGTTGAGTGGTGAATACCATGTGGAGTTAGATGCTGAGCTGGAGTCGTGTAGATTTGGAGAGCAAGTGTGTATCTTGGAGAAAATGCAAGAGTAATAAACTCGGAAAACAAGTTTATGACTTATGGGAAGAGGAATAAGTGCATTCCAAGAAAAGGAAAGTTGCACTTAATGTTATGGAAGATCTCCATATTGTGTTCCTTGGAGGCTAGGGTTTCGGGAACGTGGAGAATAAGTATAAGATAACTATGGGGTCGTCTGTAGAGAGACAGAGACATAGAGGCTGATCTTATAGAGAAAGAGAGAGAGAGAAGCTCTTAAAGTGTTCTTGGGTCGTGCTGAAGCAGTAGCTGAAGTACTTCACGGCAGAGAGACATAATTGAGTAGCTTAGGAATCTTTCAGTAGCGTGTGTTAGGGTGTTAACACTAGACGTGTAAAGCTGATTAAGCAGATCTTGTAATAGAGTGTACAAGACGATTCTAATAAAGCTATTGGTGTTTTGTCTCTTGGTTTACCTTCTGTACTATATTATTGTGGTGTCATCTTTGCACTTACAAGTGGTATCAGAGCGGGGCACCTAAGTTATCGGTGTAATCCTGAAGGTGAAGATGGACACGATTGTTATGATGCAGAAGGCAATCATGTTGAATGCGGACCAGTATGGTCATTGGAAGGCTCACCTGAAGCAGATGATTCGAGGAATCAATGAAGATGCGTGGACAGCTGTGGAGATTGGTTGAGAGGAGCCTACCATAGTCACAGGAGATGAGAAAAATCCCAGGCCAAAAGAGGATTGATCAGAAGCAGAGCGCAATACATCAAAATTTAATGCAAAGGCGTTGTCGGTGATATTTGGAGCTGTTGAAGAAGAACAGTTTTAGCTGATTCATGGGAGTACTTCAGCTAAAGAGGCGTGGGAGATCCTGCTGAATTCCTTTAAGAGAGATGAGAGTATCAAGAGGACACTCTTAGATCATCTTGGGTCGCAGTTTGAGAATCTCAGATGGTCTGATGTTGATTCTGTGGAGAGCTTTAGTGCCAAACTCAGAGCTATGGCGCATGAAGCATTTGTACTTGGAAGTACAAGGAGAAGAAGCTGGTAAAGAAGTTACTACGCTGTCTTCCAAGGAAGTTTGAAGCTCACAAGGCAGTCTTGCAGATGACTACAAACACGGATGAGCTCAAGTTTGATAAGCTTGTGGGTATGCTGAAGGCACAAGGGATGGAGACATACAGTAGTCTAGTCTCTACGACAAGGAGTATAATGCTTGTAGCTGGCAAAGATGCTGATAGACTTCAAAAGATTGAAGATGATATTGGTATGATTGTCAGGTATTTTGGTAGGACGAATCACTCTGGTGGGAGAAATCAGTATGGTAGTCAAGGAAGTGATCGTGGCAATGGTAGAAGAAGAGAAGCTATCAAGTACTACGAGTGTGAAGGATTTGGTCATGTGAGGGCTGACTGTCCTATGGCACAACGAAAGGAACTTATGTGTTTTGAGTGCAGAGGTGTTGGACACACAAGGCGCGAATGTCCAAACTCAAAGAAGGGAAAAGGAGTACAGTCGTCTGATGATTCAGAGTCTGAAGAAGATGAAAAGGTGTTGAAGAATATGGTTGCATTTGGTGCACATATGGAGGGATCTAGTGAATCCTCTGATTCAGATCGCAGTACAGGTGATGAGGAGTATCACGTGCTGCTCAACAAGTGGTTGAGGGTCAAGGATCAGAATCTGAGATTGGAGAATGTGGCTCAGAAGCAAAACGAGTTGCTTGAAGAACTTCCTGAAGAACTTCATGAAGAACTTGCGGCTGTAAAAGAGAAGAATGAGATTCTTGAGCAGGAAAACAACAAGCTGAGAAGAGTTTCTACTGGAGAACAAGAGAGAGCACGGAAGCTGGAACGTGATTTGGCTGAGAATCACAAACAGATCAGAATGCCCAATAGTGGATCCAAGGAGTCTGATAAGATACTCTCAATGGGACAACCAGCCAAGGCGAATTGGGGACTGGGATACCGAGGAGCTGAGAGTAATGAAGTTCATCAGAAGGGGCTGTCACATTTCGTGCGAGGGAGCACATCAAAAAATGAAGCCAAAGATGTTCGTCAGGAAGTACGTTGGGACGTACGACAAGGAGTACGGCAGGAAGTTCTACAGCGCGTGGCTGTGAGTAACAAGCCAAAAGTGGTACATTAGTGCAGCAACATGAAGGTCAGACAGGAGGTTCTGAAGCATGGTTGTGCATCTGGTACAAGGAAGGAGACTGATCGGTGCATCAGTAACTGTGTCAGGCCCAAGAATAAGCAACATCGGATGTGCTGTTGGTTCTGTGGGAAGGTTGGACACAAGAAGGTGGAGTGTTTTTCACGTGAGAAGAGCAGAAACATGGCCAAGAAGGTGAACAAGACGTTCATTAAACCCAAGAGGGTTGAAGAGGTGTTCTTAGCCAAGAATGGCTTACTTGATGAGGTCAAGGAAGGGACATCAGAAGAAGGGTGCAACTCTAGTGAGAGTGATCTTGAGGTTGATCAAGAAGCATCAAGCCTGGAGCCAGGACACGGAGTTGGTTGTGGTTCAAAGGGGAAGGAGATTGAAGTGCGTCACGAAGTGATGCGAGATGATCTTCAGGAGGGTGATAGTGAAATCACTCCAAGAAAATAGCAACGAGTGCAGAGGGCACTCGATGTGGATGAGGAGGGGATAATGGTCAAGGAGAAGACGCATGAAGGAAGCCAAGTCCTCAACAGAAGTGGGTCCAAAGGTAGTTTGACAAGTGCATCAGATCGTGATGCAGTACTTGTTATTCCGCTGCAGCAGGGCTGTGTCATGATTATACATGAAGAGACAGACAGGTGTGTCTATGATAGAAGGCTTGACATTTAAGCATATGTGTTTTAGCTTAGTATGCAATCAAGCAGGGGGAGAAGTGGTGACGTTCTGGTCTAAGGAGTGCTTATCTTATGGGGGAGAAAAGCATGGTGTGGTGCACATCAACACGACCCAAGCCTCTAAGGAACACAATATGGACATATTCCATAACATTAAGTGCAACTTTCATTTTTTTGTAATGCACTTATTCCTCTTCCCATAAGTCATAAACTTGCTTCCCAAGTTTATTACTCTTGCCTTTTCTCCAAGATACACACCTGCTCTCCAAGTCTACACGACTCCAGCTCAGCATCTTGACTCCACATGGTATTCACCACTCAACACGACGTATGCTTCAGCAACTACGTCAGCGACTACTTCAGAGCGGACATCTTACATCAACAATCTCCCCCATTTAGCTTTGTGTGCCGATCAAGCACAACCTTCTTCTGGTTTAACAACCACGTTCCTCCCTTGGAACCTTCCATACCACATGTGCTTTTCTCCCCCACGAAAGCAGTGGCTGAAGTACTTGATTGCAGAGAGACATAAGTGAGTAGCTTAGGAATCTTCCATTAGCGTGTGTTAGGATGTTGACACTAGACGTGTAAAGCTGATTAAGCTGATCTTGTAATAGAGTGTACAAGGAGATTTCTAATAAAGCTATTGGTGTTTTGTCTCTTGCTTTACCTTTTGTACTATCTTATTGTGGTGTCATCTTTGCACATCAGAAGCTAAGTGTACTCTCTCGGGCAAAGCTGATGCTTCTCGCTGCGTTGAAGCTATCTTATTGCTCATGAATATCAACGTCACTCCAAAAATTAGAGAGCCAAGGAGCATGATTGAGAGGCTTCAAGGACTTACAGATCGCACAAGGACCGTGCGATCTTCAATGCTGCAACAACCCCCTTTCAACTTTGGAAGCAGAGAATCAGAGAACAAGAACGTAAAGAGTCTTCCATCAAGAACCCTTGTAAAGCTCAACTAACTTGCGGCTAGGGCTTCACCAGAGAATCTACAAAGCCATTGAAGTTAGTGATCATAGCTTGAACAAAAGGATGTCTCTGGTGAATTCAATAGTTTCATTTTATCAAGAGTAGACTGAGTAGTATGAAAGTGAGGAAGAGATGGAATTCATTCATAAGAAATTGCTTCAATTGTCAACAAATAAGATTATTTTTTGCTTCTTATTATGTTTCCACAGTTGCATTACATGAGCAAGTTGTTTGATAGATTGAGAGTGGTTTCAGCACCTCTGTTATCGTAAAATAGTTTTAAAGTAACACACATACTATAATTATCTCTAAGCATGAGAAACAAAGCAATGAATTTTCACATTTTCATGTGTACTGAAAGTTAGTTATAGGAACATAAAAACTCTGAGATGCTATAAACTCAAACGTGACTTTTGATCATTATTGTCGATAAAACTGGAGTATTGTACAATGTGTAGGACTGTGAGAACAAAATTGAACAAACAAAAATATCTGGCCACCAATAAATTAGCACAAAAGAAACTTCTGGTGCAAAATGAAAACACATTTAAATACTAAGGTTGCTTTCATAAATTGTAATAATATTTTTTTTTTGCGCGTTTAAATCAAAAATACAATCTTCTGTTGGTTTCTTGAGTTTGTGTATTTTCTGATTTTTTTTCTTAAATACTGTTGAGAGATCTCATTTCTCCGATCAAATTAGCTAATCAGCATAAACAAATTTCATGGATGCCAGAGTTTATTTTGTCTTGTGTTCTTGGTTAGATGATAAAGCCTTATGCCTTACAACAATTCACTTGGGATACACAAGGACTTTAACATGTACCAGTCTTCCTCTATGTCTTTCCGCTAGTTTATACGACTTGTAACATCATAACGTTCCCATAATTCTCTTAGGGTTATGTTTCTATGTATCATTTTCTCTTTGATATCCGTAGATCCAAACTTGTGTCCCAAGATTGAAGCTTTCATGAGAAAGTCTTGTAATGGCCACACCATTCCCATGTTCTCTCACTCAGTGCAAGAAAACTAATAATCTCTCGGTTCAGAGAGCTTTTAAAATAACCTCTATGCAAACACCATTGGAGGAGCTATCTATACTATAAAAAGGGAAGCAGTCTTGAAAAATCTACTTATACAAAGTTATTGTACCCTCATTAATGGCATAATAGTAATTTATTTAATGGTCTTACATATAACTCTAATAAACCAGTTCTATATTAGTAATGCGCTACTGTAAAAATCCAAAGAAGGGCTAGACTACCGGATATGACCATCACATGGTACTTCATGCTAATGCCAAGCCCTTAACGTGATCACCACCAAGTCTTTGAGTCTCTCCCGCAGACTACTCGGGAAGCCCAAAACCCGACGCTCCCTCTACGAGAGCCATAGGAACGGCTTCTTCTACAGAAACGTCTTCACTCCGTCGAAGTCGAGGGATCTAGGTGAAGCATCGCCCCTTCCTCCTCCGTCCGAAACCATATACGCTTCTTCCGGAATTAAAAAGAGGACAACATACACATCACGAGAGCTAATCAGACAAACACATGTTCGTCTTATCACCTCCGGTGCGCCTCCCAAGTTCACACGGGAGAGTGGTGAAGCTGAGCCACCCGCGCAACCATACTCCCCCTTATTACTTAACTGAGTAACAAGCCAACAAGTGACTTTGGCTTCCAGATCTATAACAAGAGTGACCACACTGCAACCCCATGTCACGCCTCAAAGCCAAAGGGAAAACTGCTCGTCAAGCATCACCAGCTAAAATGTTGAAATATGCCTTGAATCTGCGAAGTTGACATAGATCGGTCGATCCATGAGTTATAGATCGGGTGATTGATATATTGTGTTTTTGACATCTTATATATATGTTTTATAAATTGTTTTCAAGTCTTTATCGAGTCTTTCTAGTCATTTTGAGTCATTACAGGTCTGGAGTAGGTAAGGAGACCTTTGGAGAGACACATGAAGAAAAGAATGAAATTGGAAGTTTTCTGTCGCAGAGCACCCAAACGGAGCACCCCGGCCTGCTCCCAAAAATTATGGAAACTTCTGATTAATTTCAGGATTTTCCCTTGTTTTTCTATCTTCTTCTCCCAGCCGCCTGTGGCCTCTAGATATATGCTTTTTCCTATTCTCTTTATTTTCTCACGCTATTCTACAGACAAGAAACCATTTGGAGATTTTGCACTTTTGTAAAGGGAGAAGGATCTTCATCTCTTTCGTTTTAGAGAAGACATCCTGAACCTTAACTCTCTTTTATTGCAGTGTTATTTCATGTCTTCTTCTATTATGATCTCTGTGTTTTCTTGTGCTATGGCTGAGTAGTCGGATTTGTTAGTCTAGGGTTCTAGGGTGTTGATTCATGAACTGAACATAGATAAGTTTCATCTTTTTGTCTTCGTTTATAACTACTCTTAATTCTAATACTAATCTAATCACTTAGTGTCTGAATCTAGGTTAACCTTTTATCATTAACCATGAATTAGGTTGCTAGATCTGTTATAAACGAGCATCATATCCTTGATCAGCGAGAGTAGATATCAGGGTATTTTGTGAACGTATTAGGTCTGCGCTTATTGTTTGCTGTCGAGCCTTGATCCAAGAGAGAGCATAGGTGTCAAGGTCGCTCCGCAAAAGGAGGATACCTGCGAGAGCAGTGTTCTAGTTAAGAAATCTGAGTTCTAGGCTGTTCTTAAAGAGCTTGAATAATTGTTTGGTTCAGTGTGATTAACACCCAATGAAGCACCCTAGGCTAACATTCTTCATCATCTGAAAACCCCAATCAATTCTGTTACTTGCTTGTTTTATTTTCTTACTTTAAAAACCATTCATTGTCTTAGCTTAATATTGATCCCATAGAAATAAAGTGTAAGATTTGGTCTTTGTGGATTCGATCCTCAAGTACTACATTGAACCTCTTATTTGAGAGAGTAGTTTGAAGGTTAATTTGAGCATATCAAATTTGGCGCCGTTGCCGGGGACCATCTTTTTACCTTTATTTTTCGATTATTTATTTAGTCTAAGACCTCTAACTTGCTATTTTCTCTTTGTTGCAGGTACACTCAGCAACCAAGAGCTCGCAAGGTTAGAAAGAGAGAACATACAATAGCCAAGGCCAACCAACACCACCATAGGTGATCACGGCCATCAGGATGATCGCGCTGCAGCAATGCAACTGATGCAACAGAAAATGCTCCAGATGCAGCAGACCATCCAACAACAAGCTGCTCTGGCGCAGCAGGAACAGCAGGCGCATGCTGCTCCAATCAGTGAGAGAAACCTACCACGTAACATCCCTGCTATGCGGTCTGCCATTGTTCCTCCGCCTTGCACCAGACATGACTTCGAGATCAAGCATGCTTTGATCGCTTTAGTGCAGAGCAATGTGTTCAGTGGTCTCCCAGCAGAGATCCCAATGGAGCATATTGAGAGCTTAGAAAAAGTCTGCAGTTTCACTCGTGCGAATGGCGTGCCACCTGACTACATCAAGTGCATGCTATTCCCATTCTCTCTTGATGGAAAGGCTGCACGGTGGTTGAACTCTCTCCCTACCGGTTCTCTCCCTTCATGGGAGCAGGTCCGATCAGTGTTCCTTGGCCATTTTTACAATAAGGCGAGAACTGCAGCATTGAGGAACAAGATCACCTCATTCAGACAGCTCACTGATGAGCCTTTTTGCGAAGCATGGGAGCGTTTCAATGACCATCACAGAGAATGCCTCACCATTGATTTGATGATGATTACCTCTTAGGAATTTTCTATGATGGAGTAGACTGGGAATTTCAGACTGCTCTGAACTCTGCGAGCAGGGGAGATTTCATGACACAGACCACTGGTGGTGCGTTCGAGCTGATGGAGAACATGGCTACTAGTTCTGCAAACATGAGCCCAGAGACAGATCGCTCCAAGAAGGTGAACAGTGTCGTCACCCAGAAGATAGACGAGTTGACAGCCAAGGTTGATCAGGTGCTGAAGAACAACCAAGCACAAATCTATTTTATCGGAGAGACAACTCCTGAGCAGGCCACGCAGAATAATTACCAAGAGAACAACCAGCAGAAACTGCAGAGCAATCAGCAGGCTGCTCCAGCTATTGTTAGTGGTCCGCAAGATGAGCTGAAAGGTTTGGCTATGATGATGCAACAACTGTTGCAGGGTCAGCAACTTCAGGGGAAGACATTGAATCAGATTACCGCAGAGATCAACACCAGAATGGACAACATGTTCGCTGAGCTGAATTCAAAATATGCTGTGAGCAACTACATAATGAGGATTGATGTTCAGCTTGCTCAAACTGCTGAAACTGTTAAGAAGCAGCAAGAAACCCTTAGTGGAAAGAGTGTGATGAATCCTAGGATTGAGCACTGTAATGCAACAGAGCTGAGATGTGAGAAAGCTGAGGGAAGAGCAATATCTGCTGAGACTGCTTCAGGCGCAGAAAAGAGAACAGAGCAACCTACTAGCTCTGCAGAGACTGCTCCCGACGAATCTGCTGAGACTCCACCAGCTTGAGTCTATGTTCCTAATGTTCCTTACCCAATTCCACCTAGACATCTGATGGATCCCATTAGCGAAGAGCAGCTGGCAAGTTTTAACAAGATGGTGAGAAGGCTTCCTAAAGAACTTGCATTCGAAGATGCTCTGCAGATTCGCCCACTGCTCAAGTTCTTTAAAAACTGTAGAGAGACTCAAGAAGAGATCAAAGCCATATATACCAAAGCATTGTCTACACCAGCACCGAAGGTATTGTCTAAGGTTGATGATCCTGGAAAGTTTGTTTTCCCATGTTCCATCGCAAGAACAACCTTCAAGGACGCTCTTTGTGACTCTGGTTCTTGTGTGAATATCGTCTCAAAGGCTATTGTATACGATTTGGGTATTGCTGATGTTGAGCGTTCCCAGCTGAACTGACCTTTGCTAACTCTTCAAGAGCAGTCCCATATGGAACCATCCGCAGCCTTCATGTTCAAGTAGGGGAATGTGTTGTTCCTGCTGAGTTTCAAGTTGTTGAGATGAACAAGGATCATGAAATGCCTTTGATATTTGGAAGACATTCATGGCTACTGTTGGAGCAACCATCGATATGCCCAACAAGAGAGTCTGTTTCTCCAACATCAACAAGAAAGTTTTCTACAAGGTTGTACCCACCAGATCTTCCTCATCACACGCCTCTTGCATCTCAGTGTTTGATGTAGAAAAGCTGAAGGTTGTTCCAGAGAAAGAGCATGGTGATAAGGGTGAGAGAAGGCTGTTCTCTGATGGAAATCTTAGCACTGTTCCTACTAAATTCAGAGGGAATTCAAAGGTGAAAGAGAAAGTCCAGAAGAAAAGGGTCAAGGGAGATCCTACAATGACCTTGATACCTCTCAAATGTGATGAGAACTCCATTGAGTATGAGGTAAAGTGCAAGGGTACCTCCAAACCGTTCTCCAAAGTCAGAGCCATTCTCACACATAAGTTGAAGGAGAAAGGGGAAGATGCTTTGAAAGGGTTGTTAAGCAGGGTTTTGAAGCTGAACATGTCTGATTGGGGAGCTTGTTTTGGAACAGGCCCTCCTGCTCAACCAGACTGATCCCTATCACCAAGTCAAGCTAGTGACTTAAACCAAAAGCTTGGTGGGAGGCAACCCACTGGTGAGTGTCACTAACATTAGGATTTTCTTTTTACTTATTTTTGGTTTTAGTTTGTTGAATCTCAGGTCATAAATCAAAAAATCCGAGATCCTTGACGGGAGCAAGCAGGTGGCTGCTCTCATTTCGGAGAATCCTTAACCGGAGCAACCGCGTCTTGCTTTGTCAGGCTGCTCCGCGCCATGTAAGTATCTCGAACAAAATAATTTGTATTTCTGTTTAAACCTTCTCTCTGATTTATTTTCACACCGAGACGTTGTAAGTAAGTATGGGGAGGGTCTTTGTCGTTTACTAACGCGTCTATTTCTTTGGCTTTTATTTTCGAGTCAGTTTTGAGTCAGTTTGAGTTTTTTTATTGAGTCAAAACTTGTGGGGATTAGGACCTTATTTTGATAATCATTAACCACCTCGTGCTTTAGTTATCTTATTCAGTGACCTTAGCAGTGACGAAAGACGACACATTTGGACCTGGAACACCCTAACTTTATCTCACCTTGCTCTCCAAAATATTTCGGCTTGTAGAGGTTACTCTGGAAAGACTATAACTCCATTTAACTTAAACCTAATCTTGATTTAAATTCTTCTTGTTGTGGGGATTAAATTAGGGAAACGAGATTACACTCAGGACTTCTTAATTATTTCTATCCATCTTGCTGATCCTGAGTGGCTAGCTCATTCTTAGCTAGTTTTCTCCCTGAACCTTTAGACCATTGTTCCGCCCTCATGCATTATGTTCTTAAGTTTCATATGTGCAGATATGTGCAAAAGGGCCGGAGAGGAAAGGATCAACACATCTCTCACTCGTTTTGCTCACAGACTACATTCCAGAGCATAGACACACATGATCCGTAAGGAAGAGAGCAGTCAGTAAGGTGATCCAAGCAGAAAAGACAAAATGGTGAAAGAAGTGCTAAAGTCAGAACCAGCAAAGGCACACTATATGTAATTACCTCCTTCTCGTCATCATCATCATGTGAACTCATCATTTATTCAGTTAAAAAAATCTGTATTATTTAAGTCCCACGAGTTCTGAAAGATGATGAGAAGGAGAAGAACGAAAAAGGAAAACAATGCCCTGGTCAATCGGTGAATAAAAAGCTGAAGTAGAAGTGGAACAGTGTGAAGAAGGGTGATCTGGAAAAAAGAGAGCAACTTGTAAAAGGAAAGAGGAACTAGAAGCGACTGCTCTGCAGAGAAAACGAACTGGGGGGTTTGTGGAGATCAATAGATCCATCCTCTCTTGCAATTTTGCGCGATATCCTGCATCATCTACAAAGTCATGGTAAACCCTAAATACTTTTTAGCTCCACTTTAAACACTGAAAAAGCCTGTCTCACACCTAGCCTGTCTACCCTAAATAATGCCTGTCACAAGAAGCTCACACTGACCTTAAACGAATGCAAGGAGTTTTTGTCTGGAAGGTTTAACTTTTGCAGGTTTGTGATATAGAGTATGGAGGCGACTTTAACAGCGGTTAGTGGGGGTTCTGGTAAGGGTGTGTCGTCCTAGTATGTCTGCTTGTATGGTTCAGATATTCGTGGTTAAAGTATGGTTGCTGAGCCATAAGAGAGTTCCCACACTTTCAAACTTTTCTCCTTGTTCTTGATACTTGACATTGTTTGAGGACAAAGAAGGATCAAAGTCTGGGGGAATTGATATATAGTGTTTTTGACATGTTGTATATATGTTTTATTAATTGTTTTCAAGTCTTTATCGAGTCTTTCTAGTACCTTTTGAGTCATTACAGGTCTGGAGTAGGTAAGGAGACCTTTGGAGAGACACATGAAGAAAATAATGAAATTGGAAGTTTTCTGTCGCAAAGCACCCAAACAGAGCAACCCCGGCCTGCTCCAGAAATTTATGGAAACTTCTGATTAATTTTGGGATTTGCCCTTGTTTTTCTATCTTCTTCTTCCAGCTGTCTGTGGCTTCTAGATATATGATTTTTCCTATTCTCTTTATATTCTCACGCTATTCTACAGACAGAAACCATTTGGAGATTTTGCACTTTTGTAAAGGGAGAAGGATCTTATCTCTCTCGTTTTAGAGAAGACCTTCTGAACCCTAACTCTCTTTTATTGCAGTGTTATTTCATGTCTTTTTCTATTATGATCTCTGTGTTTTCTTGTGATATGGCTGAGTAGTCGGATTTGTTAGTCTAGGGTTCTAGGGTGTTGATTCATGAACTAAACATAGATAAGTTTCATCTTTTTGACTTCGTTTATAATTTCTCTTAATGCTAATACTAATCTAATCACTTAGTGTTTGAATCTAGGTTAACCTTTTATCATTAACGATGAATTAGGTTGCTAGATCTGTTATAAACGAGCATCATATCCCTGATCAGCGAGAGTAAATATCAGGGTATTTTGTGAATGTATTAGGTTTGTGCTTATTGTTTGCTGTCGAGCCTTGATCCAAGTGAGAGCATAGGTGTCAAGGTCGCTCCGCAAAAAGGAGCATACCTGCGAGAGCAGGGTGTTCTAGTTAATAAATCTAAATTCTACGCTGTTCTTAAAGAGCTTGAATAATTGTTTGGTTCAGTATGATTAACACCCAATGAAGCACCCTAGGCTAGCATTCTTCATCATCTGAAAACCCCAATCAAATCTGTTACTTTCTTGTTTTATTTTCTTACTTTAAAAACCATTCATTGTCTTAACCTAATATTGATCCCATAGAAATAAAGTGTAAGATTTGGTCTCTCTCGATTCGATCCTCAAGTACTACATCAAACCTCTTATTTGAGAGAGTAGCTTGAAGGTTAATTTGAGCGTATCAGCGATCCCTGGCAGGGAACTGGTAGAGAACATGCGTTCCCTGCGACGTGGAGCGGGTGCTTTGTGTCAAATCTGAGAAATATGGAAAGTTTCATTAAACATTTTCTTATATATATCGTTAAGGTTTTACCATATTCTGTAGCACAAATTGTACTCTGACAAACTCGCCTCCATCAATAAAGTACTCTCTTTGCCCGTGGATTAAACCACGTTAAATATCTGTGTCTTTCTTTATTGTTTATTATCTGTTAATTTGTTTCTTCTCACATCCTTCACTACAAATTGGTATCAGAGCTCCGGGTTGAATCTGGTGAGAAGATGTGTGGGATAAACATAAAGATCGATAAGTTTACTGGAAGGAACAGTTTCAATCTTTGGCAAATCAAGATGAAGGCGTTGCTGAAGCAACAAGGTCTTTGGACGCCATTGTCAGGGAAGAAGGTTGAACAAAAGACGGAGGTTACTAAACAAAAGATGTATTCAATGATTTTGTTGAGTCTGGCAGATGAGATCATCATCGAGGTTTCTGGTGTTGATGCTGCAGCTGATTTGTGGTTGAAGTTAGAGAGTCTATACATAATGAAGTCTCTGACTAAGAAGCTACTTCTGAAACAACGTCTTTTCTCTCTGAGGATGCACAAAGGTACACAACTTAAGAATCACCTTGATAGTCTAAATTCCATTATGTTGGATCTGAAGAATATTGACGTTAAGGTGGAGGATGAAGATGCTGCACTAATTTTGTTGGTGTCACTGCCTAACTTCTATGAGAACTTTGTTCAGTCATTCATAGGGAGTAAGGATACAGTGAGTTTGGAGGAAGTCAAGTCGGCACTTCACAGCAGGGAGTTGCGTCACAAGGCATCAGGTTCTGGTACAAATGATCAAGCTTCTGAATTTTCTGTAGGTGGTGGAAAGAACTTTGGAAAATGCAAGAGGTCGAAAGAAGTTGTTTCCAAGGAGTCCTAAGCCAAATAATATTTGCAATTACTGCAAATAAAAAAGGGCAATGGAAGTCAGATTACTCTATGAAGAAGAAGTAAGCTGGTTCCACTATTGTAGTTGACGATGAAGCTAAGTCTGATAATGATATAGCGTTGGTTGCTCACGGAAAAACATATTCTAGAGATGTGTGGGTCATGGAAACTGGCGCATCCTTTCATATGTGTCCAGGGAGGGAATGGTTCTTAGAGTATGAGGAAATGACTGATGGCAAGATGAAGATGGCGAATGACTTTCCTTGGGATATTGCAGGAATCGGTTCCATTCAGCTTGGGACACATGGGGATATAATCTGTACATTGACTGAAGTTAGACATGTTCCGTCTATGTCCAAGAACTTGATCTTAGCTAGTCTTTTAGATAGCAGAGGTTTCAAGTATTCAGATGGAGATGGGGGTTCTGAATGTCTACAGAAGTTCAGTTGTGATTTTGAGAGGCTTCATTCATGGTACCTTGTACTTTCTGGATGGCTCTACGGTTTCAAGCTCAAGAAATGTTGCATCTCCAGAGGTTCGTAAGGAAGATATGGACAAATTGTGGCATATGAGGCTTGGAGATATGGGTGAGCGTGGGATGCAGATTCTGTCGAAGCAGGATCTTCTTTGTGGTCATAAGATTAAGAGTCTTGAGTTTTGTGAGCATTGTGTGTTTGGAAAGCTACATAGAAACAAGTTCCCAAAGGTCGTTCATAAGACAAAAGGCACGCTGGATTACATCCGTTAAGATTGTTGGGGTCCCTCCAAGGTGGAGTCGTTGAAGGGTCACATATATTTTGTGTCCATGATTGATGATTATTCGAGGAAAACTTGGATAACATTCATGAAGCACAAAAGTGAAGCTTTCAACAACTTTAAGGAGTGTAAGATACTGGTAGAGAATCAAACTGAGAAGAAGATTAAGAGGCTTCGTATTGATAATGGTTTGGAATTCTGTTCATCAGAGTTCAATCAGTTTTGTAAGAATGCATGTATTGCTAGGCATCATACAGTCAGGTATAACCAAAATAGAATGGTTTCGCAAAGAGAATGAACCAAACATTGTTGGAGAGAGCGAGGTTCATGATGTCTAATGCTGGTTTAGAGAAGAGGTTTTGGACTGAGGCAGTGAACACGACTTGTTATTTGATCAATTTGGGACCACATACAGGGATCGAGTGTCGAATACCTAATGAGGTGTGGTCAGGCAGGTCTGCTGATTATTCTATACTAAGAGTCTTTGGTTGTACAGTTTACTATTATGTTGATGAAGGAAAGCTGGAACCAAGAGCAAAGAAGGGAGTGTTTATGGGCTATGGAGATGGTGTCAAGGGATACAAAGTATGGTCTCCATCTGAAAAATGAGTTGTAATGGGCAGGAACATTGTGTTTGATGAGAGTTCTATGCTCAAAGTTTCAGCTAAGTTCATTTCTGAAACAGAACATGAGGATTTTGACAAGCAAGTGGAACTACAGGAAGGGCAGTCGGATGGACATAGATCGACCGATATAGTGCCAAGGATCGACCGATCCATGTCTGACAACACGGGATCGAGCGCTCACAGAGATATAGGATCGACCGATCAATGTCCGACGACCCATGATCGACCGATCCCCATACATGGGATCAACGTCAGACGAGCAGCCAGAATCCTCTAATTCTGGAGATCAACATGATAGGTCTGTAAACCGCAATATTGCTAAAGATATACTAAGGGGAGTTGATGTCAGGTCACCAGAGAGATATCGGTTTGATGATATGGTGGGTTGTGCACTACATGTTGTAGAGGAAGTGGACACTTACGAGCCGTCTACATACAGAGAAGCCATTTCTAGTTATGCATCTGAGAAGTGGTTTACTTCAATGGGAGATGAGATGGAATCTCATGAGAAGAATCACCTATGGGATCTGGACACACTACCAGCTGGGAGAAAGGTTGTGACTTGCAAGTGGATTTACAAGATAAAAGATGGTCAATCACCAGAAGAGGGAGTTAAGTATAAATCTCGAGTTGCTTCTAGAGGCTTCAGTCAAAGAAAAAGTGTGGACTACAATGAGATCTTCTCACATGTGGTCAGAACAGAGTGTTATTGACGATAGTAGCATGTCAGGATCTGGAGTTGGAGCAACTTGATGTGAAGACTGCTTTTCTTCATGGAGAACTTGAAGACGAGATCTATATGACTCAGCCTGAGGGTTTTCTGTTTCTAGGTAAGGAAGATCACGTGTGCAAGTTGAGGAAGTCACTTTATGGACTTAAGCAGTCTTCTAGACAGTGGTACAAGAGGTTTGACAGCTATATGGTCAAGTTAGGCTACAACATGAGTCCTTATGACTGTTGTGTTTACATGAGAAATGTGGAGGATGGAGCGTATATCTACCTGGTGTTGTATGTAGATGACATGCTGATAATTGCCAAGAAGAAGTGTGATGTTCAAAAGCCTAAAGATCTATTGAGTCCTGATTTTGAGATGAAGGATTTGGGTGCTGCGAGGAAGATTCAAGAAATGGAAATCTTCAGGGATAGGTCGAAGAAGAAGTTGTTATTGTCACCAAAGGCTTACATCGAGAAGGTTTTGACAAGATTTGAGATGCTTACTGCTAAGCCTATCGATACTCCATGTGCTGCAAATTTTCATCCTACCATGAGTGATGAAATGTCTGAAGGGGAAATCGATTATATGTGACGAGTTCATTATGCTAGTGTTGTAGGAAGTTTGATGTATGATATGGTCTGTATAAGACCAGATCTTGCACATGCAGTCAGTGTTGTGAGCAGGTTCATGGTTCAGCCACGAAAGGAGCATTGGATGGCTATGAAGAGGATTTTCATGTACCTCAAAGGTACATTTGCTGTGGGTCTTGTTTATGGAGACAAAGATCTGAGACTGGTTACTGGGTATTCTGATTCTGAATATGCATAAAATGTGGACAGTAGGAGATCTATGACTGGTTACATATTTACTTTGGGTGGTTCTATTGTGAGCTGGAAGGCGACTTTGCAGTCGACAGTGACTTTGTCTAGTACTGAGACAGGGTATATGGCATTGACAGAAGCTGCTAAGGAGGCAAAATGGTTGAGACGATTGGTCAGTGATCTTGGTCTACATCATGATCAGGCTACTATGTTATGTGATAGCTTGAGTGCTATTTGTTTAGCCAAGGATCATGTTCATCATGAGAGAACCAAACATATTGATGTGAGATACCATTTTCTGAGAGATGAGAAGAGGATGGAAGTGAAGAAGGTATGACCAGCTGATAATCATGCATATATGTTCACTAAGCCGGTTCCTCATAGCAAGTTCAAGCATTGTCTTGACTTGCTGAATATCTCAACCTGTTAAATCTGGCCCTGATGGGCGTCTGGTCCTAAGGGGCATATGGCTCGAAAGAGCATCTGGTCAAAGTGAGGGCATCTGGCTCTGAGGAGCATCTGGTCCGACGGGACATCTGACATCTGAGTTCGACGGAACATCCGAGGCAAAGAGAGAGTGTGGTACATATGTATTCTGAGCACGGAGAAGTGCATTCGGGTACATCTGATTATGGAGGATTCAAGTCAAGGTGGAGATTTGATGAAATATGCCTTGAATCTGCAAAGTTGACATAGATCGGTCGATCCAGGAGTCATGGATCGGGAAATTTGTGGCAGGGTAGAGAACGGGTGTTCCCTGCGGCGTGGAACGGGCGCCCTGTGTCAAATCCAAGAAATATGGAAAGTTTCATTAAACGTTATCTTATATATCCTCAGGGTTTTAACATATTTTGTAGCACGAATTGTACTCTGAAAAACTCGCATCCATCAATAAAATATTCTCTTTGCCCGTGGATTAAACCACGTTAAATCTCTGTGTCTTCTTTATTGTTTATCATATGTTAATATGTTTCTTCTCACATCCGTCACAACATAAACCCTAAAAACTGACCCATCTCGAGCCCTCCTCGTCACACGACTCGCTGCTGCTCCAGATCCATCTTCAGCCAGACCAGTTCGTCCAGAGGCTTTTGATAAGTACAGCATATCGCCAGGAGATAGAAGATACCGAGGAGGCAAAGGAAAAATTAGATTGTAAGAGGAGAGAAAAGCCTTCGACACCAGTTAAGGCTTCGGCGCCGCCACGTTAGAGTTTGTTCTTCTTGTTGTCGAGAGAAAAATAAACTTCCTTTTTTCAGGCCATTTTCTATATATATATTGTTTTTTTTTGGATAAATTGTAAATATCATTCGAAAGTTTGATACAACAGTGTTGAACCACAATCTTCTTGAAAGCTGGTTTGATTTTAGTAACTGCAATAAATAAAAGGGAAACTGGTCTATATAACCAAGAAATAAGCATAATTAGGTACACACTTCATTTTATTTAATAATGCATTTATGCCCCTTAAACTAACCGGTGCAACCTGCTAAGAAAAAAAAGTATTAATTATTTATTGTCAAGTTACGCGTGAAACACTCTTGACCATTTATTATATCGTCTACATCATCTACTCTTCCATTATGTGACGATATCATCTCTCATTAATTTGTACACACTAGTAAACCATTGTTCCAAATTTCTATTCTATGTGTTCCATGTACCATGTAGCATGAACTGCTACAGATTCTACTTTGACATAATTTGTTTCCTTTAATAGAATAAAAACTATCTTTAGTAACTACATCTTATTACATGGCTTCTTGGAATGCTTTCATATGTCAAATCTGTTATCAAGTTTTTGCCATTTATTCCATCGATTAAGTCGTATTCTCTCACACCTTGCGATGTCGTCCCCATCACATACCTTCATCAACTTCAACAGTTTGTATATTCTATGTGAATCATGTAGAGGAAATAATATTGTACTATTTCCACTGTTTTTATCTGGTTTGGGGTTGATACTGGATTAGGTTTAATATTTCCATTTAGGGTTTAGTGATTAGTGGTAAGGGTTTAGTTTATTTACGATTAGGGTTTATATTTGGGTTTAGGGTTTAGTGACGAGAGTTCAGGTTTAGGGTTTAGTATTTAGTGATTTGGGTGGGTTGAGGGTGGGGTTGGGATATGGTTTATTATTTAGGGGTTGGATAGGATTGGTGTGCTATATTATTTTGATGATATGAAATAAAACACTCGTGTTTGCCTATGAAGAATAAATGGGATAAATCATTTATTGTAAGAGTGTTCTATTTTTAATCACATACTAGGTAAAAACCCGCGCCTTTGCGCGAAATGAAATTATTACTTTTGTTACTTTTAAGATAAAAATGATATTATATCTGTTTAACATGGATATTGGTTCAGTTTTACGTTGTTTTCTTTAATCTCCTAAAATACAACTATCATTCTAAATCTATATTTATTTTGGTTTGTTTGGTTTAAATATTTGATGTTTTTGATTTTTTCGATGATAACCAAAAACTATTGTTTATTTGTTTGGTTTCATTTTATATAAATTTCAGACATTTTTTATGTCTAACTAATAGTTTCCTATTACAATTTCTAAAGACATGTAAAATCAAATAAAATCTAAATAATATCTGAAGAAAAAAGTAAATAAAATTATTAACACAAAACATCTCACTACAATTTGAGCGATAGTGAAAGAAAACATTAAAAAAAATTCAACTTCAATAAGAATTAAAATTCTCACTTGTGGTGAATATCTAGTTATATAGTCGCTCATGTCAATGTGTACATCTATGTATATGTAAAATTATATAAATGTGTTGATAAATATATGAATATACCGTTAATTAAGATTTAAAACATTTTTGTTCAAAATAACACATGATAGTAAATTCTTAAATAAAATTAAGTAAAAATAAAACAAACCTAGAAATTAATAACATTTTTTCATATGAAGAAAATCAAATTGTACCCGTAAACAATAAAAGTAATATATATTACAAAGTGACATCTTCACTTGGTACCTGAATTCTGTTTTTGATCGATTTTGTGATTTTTATTTCTTTTTAAAACTTTTCTGATTTCTGATTTTTTCTACCAGTTTGATTTTGTTTCTAATTTTTGATCTGATATGAAAACTTTATAAGAATGTTAATATTTGACTAAACTAAAGATCCGACTTTAAGTGTGGTGTTTTTCACCTCACTTTCTTTAATTCATAATCAATAACCTTATTTGTTGTTATTGTGTACCGAAGTCTCAACCATGACCAACTTCGGCAAGGTACGAAACTTTCAATTTCTACAAACATTTTCATCGCAACATTTTAGTTGATGCGAATCTTAATGATTTTGTAATTTCTTACAATAAAGATATTATTCATTAGTTACACGTAGAAAGTTTTAATTTATTCATACAAAGGCTAAAAATGTAGGAAAATAAATTAATTCAAAATAGTGTATAAACACCTTAAATAATGAATTTAAAAAATAATGTGTGAACGCATTAATTGCCAAATGATTGTGAAACCGACACGTGTCAGGTATGAATGCATTTATTACAATGCTTCTCTTTTAATATATAAAAGATTTTCTTAGCACTGTAAAACGTATGCGGAGTATGGTTGGGTCAGCATTAACACCGTTCATGTAGTCATAGACATTTCATAATTTTACCAATATGTACTATATTATTTATTTTGTTCCATTCTATTTGGTTTTGGGTTTATATTTAGATTTATAGTTTATGGTTTATATTTGATATTAAGGTTTAGTGATCAGACTTTAAGATTTAATATTTTGGGATTGTGGTAATATTCAGTATTTATGGTTTAGTATATCGAAATTGGGATTAAGGTATGTCTAGTATTTGAGAGTTGTATGTGGGGTTATAATCCTATACTATTTTGGCGATATAGAATAGAATATCCAACGCATATATACATGGTCAGTAAACGTATACGTGAATGATTTCTTCTTTTTTATGTGCAATAGTTTCAGTTGCTTTTGACCTTATCCTTTATCAGCCATGTTGTTCTCTCTCTATCTTGTATTTACCTGCTACCTATAAAGAAAAAAGATAAAATTGGATATTTTGTGGCACTTAAAAATTACATTATATCAAAATTAATGACATTTACCTAATTTTGACTCTAGATTTGGTTATTTTACAAATTCACCCTAAATAAAAAAATCATAAAAAACTGAAGAACTAAGACCAAGACAGTTCACAAATGGTAGGTAATTTTGGAGTTAAAACTAAAATCAGAGCCTTTGACTTTTCATGTTATTTTTTTTGGTCAAAGACTTTTCAAGTAGGAAAAATCACATACAATAATCATGTTAAATTACATACACATAACATGACTTTTCATGTTATATCATGTATGTGATGTGTCATACTTTTCATTGCCATATCAGTTAAATAATTTTATATACATTTAATTTATAGAGTTCGTGACTATTTTTAGGGTGAAGAAAAAATGGAACCAACACAACCTAAACTAACCCAAGGCAAACCAGAATCTATATCTAAACTATTTGATTAAAGTCTAGTTTAAAATCAATAGAAATTGTTTAAAATATCTAATATTATATTTTATGTTTAACTTAATCATATCTATACTATTAAAGCAAGATCCTATTGTTAAAATTTTGGATTCAACTGCTAAATATTTATCATATTTATAAGATAATACCCGTATTTATTTTTAGAATCTTAATTAACTAAACAACTAAATATTTCATATATTTATGGTAACTGATAATGTATCATATTTTGTGATTAATAATAATTTTTCTTTTATGAAAATTATGATTTTCTATTTAATTTTAATATTATATTTCCGTGCATCATTTTATTTAGTGATCAAAATTTATAAATTATTATTTACTGTGTCATTTTATCCATAATAATGATATGACAATTCAATTTGTTTTAAAAACTAATTTTTATATATATAATAAGTAAAAATATAAATTTATCATAGGTTATTAATAACGAAAAGAAACTAATATTGTTATATGAATAAATTTTGTTTTTTTTCTATTACCATTGTTTCATTTTTTTTTCAAATGACAAGAAAGTTTTTATTAATAAAATTACAAAAAATCAATTTTCTTTAATATTAAAAATATTAGTTATTTAAAAACAATTTAAAAATATATTATCAGTTTTTATGGAGTTTTTTAGTGGATCTACGGATATCATATTACAAATTGATAGCGGATTTTAAGATATATACCGGGTTGGCTCAAATTTTTAATTAGTAAATTAAAAATTAAATCTTAACTGGATTATATAAAAGTTGTCGGATGTACCAGTACAACTATGGATCTGGGTCGGATATGAAAGCATTACGTGAAAATCAAACTTTATAATAGAACAATTTTAAATATTAATAAAACAACTTTTAATTTTTTGTGTTTGAATAATCAATTCAAATAAATTTTATCAAAATGGTAAAAATATATCCGCGCTTTTAAAGCGCGGATCAAAATCTAGTTCATCATTAATTTTGAAGAGGTAAAAAACACTCAGTATATTTAAGATTAATTGATCTAGACTTAAGATTTAGATTTAAGAGATAAATTTTGAAGATTGGAGTTTAAAATTTTAATAAATAAATACTTGAAATTAAAATGAGAGTGTGTGACTTTTCATGTTATGTATGTGATTTATGACTACTGTATGTGATTTTCCCTACTTTTTATTTCCATATCTAGATGTGGGCATAATAACTGAATCTGAAATCCGGACCGACCCGAAAAACCTGAACCGAAAACCGAACCGAATTATAAAAAACCCGAATGGTTTAGGATTCAGTCAGTCCAAATACCCGTACCCGATCTGTTATATCCGATACCCGAATCAATTACCCGAAGTACCCGAATCTAAACCTACATCTTCCTTTCCCATTCGACCTTCTCCTTCTGCAACATGAAGAAGTAATTGCAAGTGAGTTCTCGTCGTCTCCATCTTCTTCGTATATGTTCAATACATATATACTCAGACTTATGTTATGACCGATTACAAGAATCATTTTGCGATTTTGATTTATGTTTGACTACAAATAGGATTTGCGATTGTTTTTTTCTTTGCTCATTACACATGCATGAACTCACACATTCATGATTATCCAGCGTTTGATTTCTATCTGAATTTGATGTCTCTTTGATTTTGATTTATGTATAGATGGATTATGTACCATTTCTATTCAAGATAATACAAATAGAAATTACATGAAAAATAATACATGCTCGTGTTCATCAAGGTAATCACAAAACAGAAAGATCATAGATCTTAATTTAAGTTGTTCAATCGTTTAACTTCGTCATCATTGTTTCTGTGTCACAGGATCAAATTAATGATACATGGGTTTTTTTAAAAATTATTTGTTACACAGTTTGCTTATTTTGGGTATACCCGAAATAACCCGAACCTTAAAAACCCAAACCCGATCCGAAGTATAAAATAACCCGAACGGATTCTATACCTCTCCACTCGAAAACCCGAATCACCCGACCCGAACCTGAACATCAATACCTAGCCATATCATTCAAATAATCTTATATGTATGTGATTTATAGAGTTTATGACTATTTTTAGGGGTGACGAAAAAATGGAACATACACAAGCCAAGGTAAACTAAAATCTACCCCTAAACTATTGATTAAAGTTTTGATTTTAAAATCAAACCGTTCAACTGGAGATGGTAAACTGGGTATTGGACCGCGGGCCTGGCCCATATGGGTTTGGTGTGGGGCGGATTTGGGCCGATAATTTTAGAACCCGCAAATTAGCGGGCCTTGCGGGTGTGGGCTTGTGAGAAACCGGGTTGAAAGCGGTAAGGCCCAGAGGTAACCGCGGGATAGGCTTGGATCCCGCATCTAGACTTTTCCTCTTCCTCTGCTTTCGTCACCTGAAAAAAAGAGAGACTGAAAGGCAATGGAGAAAAAGGATGAGATCTCCACCGAGAAGAGAAGCAAGAGTGAAAGTCCGAACAAAAGAGAGAGAGTGAAAGTCTGATAGTTCTTCTGGTCACCACATCGTCTTCAAGCTGCAGCAGATGCTAAGCCAAAAGTAGATTCATCTTCTTCGATGTGACTTCTTCCTTCTGAATGAGCTTCAAAATTGCACAGGTCGGACATGCATGTACCGATTTGTGTATTTCAGACAAAAAAATCAAGTTTATTTGGATTTAAAGCTAAATCTCTTGTCTAACTTTTATATTGTTTTTTCAGGTGATTAATGTAATAAGACCAACAAGATCCGAACTCTGAAGGTGCTTATATAGTTCATCGATCTATAGTTTTTCTTTACAAAAGGATTTCTTAGCGATATTAGGATGTGTTAAGCATCTTTTGTTCCATATAGTTTGTGTTTGTTTCTGTGAGGGTTGGTGATTGACTCTCTGGATCAGCTCAAGTCAAGTGGTCATTCTTTGGGCTAGAGCTGAAGCCCAATACGCTAAAGCCTGTAAAACATGGGACACAGGTTTAGTGGGCTTCGAATACCCTGATGCAACTGAATCCCAAGTAGAGGAAGACTTACTGTGTACTCGTTGTAGAGAATCAGAGCCCACCAATAACCTCAACGGCTTCATCTTCCTCCCGTGTATAATAACAGAGCATTCTGTTAGAGCTTGTGTAAGCTTGTGTGATACAATCTGTAACACCAAGAAAAGATAGTGAATTCCAGGCCACTAATCCTGAAGGAGATGTACCTTAGCTATTGCGGGGAACTCTAAAACGTCTATGTGTCTTTTACTTGCTTTCTTCTTCTTCTTCTTCTCGTTCTATCTTCTTTTCGGAGTCACGATCTGTTATAGAAGAGTCAATCGGAGAGAGAGAGAGCTAACAAAATTCATAGAGAGTATAGAGAGAGGAAGTGAGCCGGATTCTTCTACAATTGGTATCAGAGCACGGTTAACGGTGCACAGAAGAGGGATTGGGAACGACGCTCATCGTCTTTTCTCTCGGAAGCTCAATATCATTCAAAATCGAGCTGGAGGCAAATTGATCAGGGAGATATCAAAGAATTCACTAGGTTTCCTCCGCCAGAGGAAACGAAATCAAAATCTCATGCTATTTCTAAACCTTTTCTTTTATCGAATTTAACATTTTACGTGAAGCATATACTTATAGTCTATTGCGAGTGTGTGGTCTTGAAGTTTACAGGTTTTTAGGTTCAAGATCAAGATGGATCCAACTCGGGGTAAATTCGAAATAGAAAAATTTGACGGAAAAAGAGATTTTGGCTTATGGAAATTCAAGATGTTAGCGCAATTGGAGATACATGGATTACTGTATGTCCTAGATGATGCTACTGATTCAGGTTCAGATCCAGTAAAGCTTGAAGAAGAGAGTGAGGTCAAGAAAGACCCTAAGAAAGCTGATAAAGATCTACGAGTTAGGAGTCTCTTCAGCATCAGTCTCAGTGATGTAATTCTACAAAAGATTATGCATGAGATAACTGCGCTTGGCATTTAGAAGGCTCTAGAGTGGGACTATCAAATGAAGTCATTACCTAACAGGATCTACCTATTGAAAAAGTTCTCTTGCTACAAGATGGAAGACGACAAGGCTCTAGAGGAGAACTTTGATCAATTTTTCAAACTTATTGCAGACTTAGCAAGTATCAAAGTAAATGTATCCGACGAAGATCAAGCCATACAATTGCTATCGGGTCTGCCTACAGCCTATGAACCTTTGGTACATACTCTATAGTATGGGACAGGAAGAGACACACTTACTGTTAGCGAGGTGATGACTGCAGCCTACTCTAAGGAGGTGGAGTTAAAGCAAAAAGGATTACTCGGCAAAGGGAGACAATCAGAGGGCTTGT
Organism: Moricandia arvensis; assembly: GCA_905132765.1. Lineage (NCBI taxonomy): Eukaryota > Viridiplantae > Streptophyta > Magnoliopsida > Brassicales > Brassicaceae > Moricandia > Moricandia arvensis. The sequence goes on from CAJHQP010000152.1 coordinate 194,215, forward strand.
ATGTCGAGTCCAGAGGGAGAGCTGCAACCAGAAGTGAGAACAAGCCATGGCACAATAAGCAGAAAGGCAGGGGGAGATCAATGTCAAGGAATAAGTCAAATGCAAAGATTGAAAAGGGCTGTTGGTTATGTGGAGCAGAAGGGCATTGGAAGAGAGATTGTCCAGAGAGAAGGAACAACTCTCATCAGAACAAATCCGGAAATTCAGCAAACGTTGCAGAAACTCTACCGGGTCCCATAGCTCTAACAGCAAGTTTGTTTGTATCTGAGGAAGAATGGGTGTTGGATTCAGGTTGCACCTTTCACATTACACCGAGAAAGGAACTTCTATTCGAGCTGGTGGAGTTTCAGGGGAACAAAGTTATGATGGGAAATAACTTCTACTGTATGGTTCGAGGAATGGGAAAGATTACTATTGATAACGAGGATGGTTCAGTGGTAATCTTAAACAATGTTAGATACATGCCAGAAATGGGAAAAAACCTTATCTCATATGGACAGCTAGAGCAATCAGGGTGTAACTACGTTGGGAAAGATTATAAGGTTCACTTCTACAAAGGGGAGAAGAAGATCCTAACAGGAAGATACAACAGTGGTCTATATTACTTAGAAAGGAGAGTCGGGAAAGCCGAGGCAAATGCAGCAAAGAGCGGTATAGACTACACCAAACGCTGGCATAAGAGGTTGGTTCACATGAGTCTAAGGGCTATGGAGACATTAGCCAAGAAAGGTTATGTTAAGCGAGAGGAAATTGGACATCTAGACTTCTGTGAAGCATGTGCTATGGGAAAATCTCATCGGCAAAGCTTCTCTAAGGCAAAGCACACGACAAGAGGGATATTAGATTATATCCACTCTGATCTTTGGGGATATCCCAACACGGTTTCGAGCTTATCAGGGGCTCACTACTTCCTAACCTTTACAGATGATTACTCAAAGAAAGTATGGATTTATTTTCTTAAAACTAAAGATGAAGCTTTTACTTGTTTTGCATAGTGGAAATTGCTGGTGGAGAATCAGACGGGGAAAAGGATAAAGTGTCTGAGAACCGACAATGGACTGGAATTTTGTAACGCAAGGTTTGATGAGCTGTGCAGGAGCTCGGGGATAAAAAGGCATAAAAATTGCCCCTATACACCGCAACAGAACAGTGTATCTGAGAGGATGAACCGCACAATCATGGATAAAGTCAGGGCAATGCTACAAGAAACTGGGCTAAGTGAAAACTTCTGGGAAGAAGCAGCTTCAACAACAGTGTATCTCATAAACAGATCTCCAAACGCATCGTTGAAGTTCGAGGTACCAGAAGCACGGTGGTCAGGAAAGAATCTTGACTATAGTCATTTGAGGAGTTTTGGGTGTATTGCGTATGTTCATCAAGTTAAAGAGAAGATAAGTCCTAGAGCAGCTAAAGGAATATTTGTTGGCTATGCACAAGATACTAAGGGATACAGAGTTTGGTTATTGGAGGAGAGAAAGGCTGTAATCAGTAAGGACGTGGTGTTCAACGAGGATCAGCTCTACGAAGACAGAAATCAAGATAAAGGCTTACAAAATGGTTCAGAAGTTGTTAAACAGAAGAAGAAGGTTACTTTCAAGAGTAACTTGGAGGAATTCTTTATCGGAGAGAGCTCAAAATCAGGTGGAGTAAGTTCAGAAGAAGCAGGTGATACTCTAGAGGAAACAAGCGCAGAAGTCGAAGACTTGGTTACATCAGAATCTGAGTCGGAAGTTGAGACAGGAACTGGAATAGAATTTGAAGAAGAATCAGGTCAAGCTCAAGACTTGAGTGACTACCTACTTGCTAGGGACAGAGAAAGAAGGACCATTAAACCGCCATCAAAGTTTGAAGATGCAGACTACTTGGCGTATGTTCTGTCTAGTGCAGAAGACATTGACTTTGATGAACCGAAGAGTTATGCAGAGGCTCAACAAAGCAAGGACAGGGATCTGTGGAATGGGGCGTCTAATGAGGAAATGGAGTCACTTGAGAAGAATCAGATGTGGGACTATGCAGAAAGACCGAAGAATCAGAAAGTGATAGGGTGTAAGTGGGTTTACAAGTATAAACCAGGAGTACCAGGAACGGATCAGCCACCAAGACATAAGGCAAGACTGGTTTCTAAGGGTTTTGCATAGATAGAAGGAGTGGACTATAACGAGGTGTTTGCACCAGTTGTGAAGCACGTCTCTATCAGATTTTTACTTTCGGCAGTGGTTCATTTTGACTTGGAGCTAGAGCAATTAGATGTTAAAACATCGTTTTTGAATGGGATATTGAAGGAAAGGATTTTCATGGAGCAGCCACAAGGGTACATTCAGAGAGGAAAAGAGGATCAGGTGTGTTTACTGAATAGGTCACTCTACGGTTTGAAGCAATCACCAAGGGAATGGAATCACAGGTTTCATGAGTTCATGGTCAAACAGAAGTATACGAGAAGTGAATACGACCCATGTGTTTATTTCAAGGGTTCAACAGTTAAGGATATGGTCTACCTACTTCTCTATGTGGACGATATGCTAATAGCTTCGGAGAAGATGAGTACTATTCAGAAATTGAAGGATCAATTAAGCTTAGAATTCGAGATGAAGGATTTGGGACGAGCTAGAAGAATCTTAGGGATGGATATTTTCAGAGACAGAACCAATTCCTCCTTGGTTCTATCTCAGAATGATTATCTATCTAAGGTACTCAAAACATTTGGTATGGAGAACTGTAAAGCGATAAGTACACCGCTTGGATCACAATTCAAGTTAAAGGCTTTAATAGAAAAGGAGGAAGTTATAGAAACAGAAGCAATGAAGGACATACCTTATTCAAGTGTGGTAGGTAGTATCATGTATGCTATGGTTGGTAGCAGACCAGATCTTGCGTATACGGTTGGAGTGGTTTGCAGGTACATGAGCTGTCCTGGAAGAGAACACTGGTCAGCTTTGAAATGGTTAATGCGATATATACAAGGAGCTTTGAGATTAAACTTAACCTTTACAAAGGAGAAGGACTTTGCAATCAGAGGTTACTGCGACTCTGACTATGCGGTTGACCTTGATAAAAGGAGGTCTATAGCAAGCTATGTGTTCACGGTTGGTGGCAACACTGTCAGCTGGAGATCATCCCTGCAAAAGACGGTGGCCTTATTGACCACCGAGGCGGAGTATATATCGTTATCAGAAGCCATAAAATAAGGTATTTGGCTCAAAGGAATATGTGCAGAGCTAAAGTTCAGTGATGAAGTGGTTGAAGTAAACTGTGATTCTCAGAGTGCGATTTATATATCTAAGAACTTCGTCTACAAAGAAAGGACTAAGCATATGGCAGTGAAGTATACTTTCATCAGAGAGGTGATAGCAGATGAGATTGTACGAGTACTAAAGATTCATACATCAGTCAATCCGGCTGATATGTTGACAAAATCGTTACCTGGAGAGAAGTTTGAAGGCTGCTTGACCAGGTTAAAGATCGTCGAAAGCTAGTTGGAGCTGAGTAGAGTCGTCTTTGGAACTGAGAAGATGACTCGGAGGAAAGAGATGTCTCGGAAGTCAGAAGAGGCGGTAAAAAAGGGATGTTCTTCTTCAGGGGATAATTTGAAGTAGAGGAGGCAACTCGAAGTGAGGACAAAAGAGTTGGAGTACCAGGATCAGTGAGGGAAGAAGACATGCATACAGGTCTTGTCGGAAATTCATATGAGAAACGCAGAAGGAGGTCGAGCTAGGGTTTCGATAAGGAGGAGTCACCACCAAGGTGGAGATTGTGAGGGTTGGTGATCGACTCTCTGGATCAGCTCAAGTCAAGTGGTCATTCTTTGGGCTAGAGCTGAAGCCCAATACGCTAAAGCCTGCAAAACATGAGACACGGGTTTAGTGGGCTTTGAATACCCTAATGCAACTGAAGCCCAAGTAGAAGAAGACTTATTGTGTACTCGTTGTAGAGAATCAGAGCCCACCAACAACCTCAACGGCTTCATCTCCCTCCTGTGTATAATAACAGAGCATTCTGTTAGAGCTTGTGTGATACAATCTGTAACACCAAGAAAAGATAGTGAATTCCAGGCCACTGATCCTGAAGGAGATGTACCTTAGCTATTGTGGAGAACTCTAGAACGTCTCCGTGTCTTTTACTTGCTTTCTTCTTCTTCTTCTCGTTCTATCTTCTTTTCGGAGTCGCGATCTGTTATAGAAGAGTCAATCGGAGAGAGAGAGAGAGAGAGAGAGAGCTAACAAAAGTAATAGAGAGTATAAAGAGCAGAAGTGAGCCGGATTCTTCTACGATTTCTTAGCGATTTATAGGTGCTTAGCAATCTATAGTTTGTTTCAAATTAAAAATAGTTTAGACTTAAAAATCTCTGCTTTACTTTTGTCAGTTTGTGTGATTTTTTTCCAGGTTGTTAATGTAATAAAAACAACAACCAAACTCCGAAGTTACTTATGCAGAAGGAATGAAATCTGTAACAAAATTAATTATAGTAAGAAAACTTTGAACATTTTTATCAAGAATCCATGTTAAATTTATAGTTAAATCATCTAAAGTTTAGATATAAAATAGATTGGTTCTGTGATAATTATATAAATAAACATTTAGATACACCATTTTTACAATTTTTGTTTTTGTTTTTATGGTAAAAGCGACACATGGGCCCAGATTAAAATTATTCTTTGAAATATAGTAAGAAACTCGGCCCACAAGTACCAGACGGCAGCCATTTTTTGCTTCCTAGGTTTGTATATAAACAAGTTTCCTAATGTGTTGACACTTGACAATATCACCTATACTCCTTAAGACGATCCGATTTGTTCCGAAGAATCCGGCACGATTCGCGCAAGGTATGATTCTTTAACTGTCTTTATTATCTAAATCTGGTAACTACTAAGTTTACTTTAGCTTGAAATAATAGTATTCATTTTTCTTTTCTTCACGAGATCTCTGATTCCTAGGACTGGAAAAAAATGAAAGCTTTAGATAATCACTGATTTGATGTTTGATTTCTTGTTTCCTCTGAATATTTTGGGGTATAAATCAAAATCATTTGTTATACTGTTTTTGTGTGTTAGGTAGCATGGATGATCTAAATGCTCTGAGACAACTAGCCTCAGAGAGAGTGGACGACATGAATATGCATGTGGAAACTTTACTCCAGTTTGTGCAGGGGGCTCTCACTATTCAGCAGCTTGACCGCGTCATTGAGCTTATGCATGACTGCTCTGTGAATGCCGAGTTCATCGTCAACCAGAAGCCGCCACCGCAGCCAGTTGAGGTAGTCTCCGATAACATGGAGATGGAGGAGGTGGAATCGGAATCCACCGACTAAGTTCTTCTCTTTTATTATAATAATAATAAATGTTTTGACTGTTGTAAAACTGTATCTCTCTCTTCAGACTTTTGTGTTATTGAAAATAAAAATCTTATTATATATAGGATGTTGATTAAGACATTTATTATCCTTAAGGTAAACTTGTGTTACTTAATCTGGAATATGTACACTTTCCATAATTTGAGTTTTTACTAAATAAAAATTTGGTTAAATTAAAATATATAATTTAATAAACTGGCGAATTTGAATTCTCTCAATGGTTAGAATCTAAATCGGAGGTGACATTTGTTTGTAACTGAACGGCGGCATCTTTCCTTCTCCTCCGTCGCGCTGGAGAAGCTGAAATCTGATGATACTGAAAAAGAACCGCGCCGCGGAGAGAAAAAGTTTCTTTGTCGACGAAATCTGCGACTGAGAAGATTTGCGGCGGTTCGAAGAAAGGAAACGGCGTGTTTCCGGCGCTGAGGTAAAGCATGAGACATAGGCTCTGCGTCGCTCTCCCTCGTCGTGACGAGATCGAAGAAAATGTGTTCAGGCCATCTTCAAGACATTGCAGAAACATCTCTAAGCAAGTCACCAGATGTTCGATGATGTCTTGCATATTTTCATTGTTTCACCCATTCATCCATGTGCATTTTGATCATATAGACTAGGATTTAGTCATTTTAGGTTGCATTTTGCATACATGAGTCTTTATCAGGTGTTGGAGTGTGTCATGGAGTGATTTGAGATGTTTGGGAGCATTGTGATCCAAAAGGGGTGAAATATGAGCATGGATGGAGCACTTAAAGAAATCTTCTGTTGCTAAGATTTTGTGGGGACATAGAAAATTGAGTTAGCTTTCTAATGGAAGTAGTTTCAAATCATTTGAAGATGTAATGAAGGAGTTATGACCAATTTACTAGAGGCATATCCACCCTGTTCGAGCATCCTGGAGCGACCTCATCAGAGCGACCTACCAAGGTCGCTCCCAGACAGAGCGACCTCTCAGAGCGACCTACCAAGGTCGCTCCCAGCCAGAGCGACCTCACCGGAGCGATATGGACAGGTAGCTCGGCCTGGGAGCGATTGGTCGCTCAAAAACCACCCTGGAGCGACTTTACCGGAGCGATATGCACAGGTCGCTGCGCGGCTTTGCTGGGACGAATCTTAAGACATTTCAGGGACCTTTTGGTCATTTCTTTTCATTGTTTTACACTTTCTAAACCTAAGTTTAAGTACTTCTTGTAGCCTACCCAGGCAATTATCTTTGGTTCTTGGAGAAAAACACAAAAAACCTTGAGAGAGGATCATTGCTTTTCATCATTCTTCTATTGTTTTGCTTGTCTATTTCATCTTCTGAATGATTAAGCTTGAATCTACCATGGGTTCAAGAGTAATCATGATGATTAGTGAGTAAATCACCATTGAGTTCATGGGTTAGGGAGATTAAGGGTGATTAGGTTAGAGCTAAGATGTTTCAAGTGTGGATTTCTCTTGTTCCTTGCATATTAGAGTAGTCTTAAAGCCTCCTTTGAACTGATCACTCAAAGGTTGATCTCTATACATTTCTCAGCCGACAGGTGTTCGATGAAATGTCTGAGTCAACTCTTTTAAGCTTTTAACAGTCTTTACCAGGGACACTTGTTGTTAAAGGTGTTAAAATGGCTATTGGATCTGTTCTTAATGATTGCTTGCATGTTATTCAACCAAAGACATTTGATGCTTGAGATGTGTTAGCAAATGAACATTCATCTAGACATAGAGCTTGTTTAGAATCGTATCTAGGCCTAAGGCAGACAGTTTAATTGATAGCTTGCCATCTTAGTTCGAATCCTGATCACCCAAGGTCTAAATGCCTACACCCATGAATTCTCCTTTCCAATAGTTTAAGAGTATCTTTTCTGTTATTTGCTCTCTAGTTTTAGTTAAAACAATCAAATCATCGGTTGCACTTAGATTAAGCATATACTTGCATTCTCGGTGCTTTTAAATCCCTCAGAACTGGTTCGACAATCTATACTACAACATTTGCTTTAGGAGCCTCAAAAACTCCTAACATCAAATTGGCGCCGTTGCCAACCTCTGAGTTTGATTTGAACATTGAGATTTAGTCATTTGCTTGAGACTAAGTCATTTTTATTTTTGTAAGTTACTGATTCTCTTCTTCACCTCCTTGTGACTTTCAGGTGTATGAACTTGAGGAGCAAAGGTACATCAAACCTTGTTCCAAGAGCCGCAGACATCAGAGCTTTAGAGAGAGAGTGTGCTAGAAAGAGAAGACAAGAAGAGCAACAAGCTCAGAACCAGGAGTTGAACGTTGAGGAAATGGATCCACCACTGAATCTCGCTGGAGACAACAACAACAATGCTCCACCTGCTCCAGTTCACCCACCTCGTCCTGCTCGCGCTATTGGTGCTTATGACCGTCCAAATGTCAATGGACAGAGGCTCGGTATCCGTGCTCCACCAGTGGAAGCCAACAACTTTGAGGTCAAACCAGGACTCCTCAATGTGATAGAGAACAACAAGTACCATGGCTTACCTGTAGAGGACCCATTCGATCACCTGGACAAGTTTGACAGTTACTGTGGTTTGTCAAAAACCAATGGTGTGTCCGAAGATACTTTCAAGCTCAAGCTTTTCCCTTTCTCTTTGGGGGATAAAGCACGTCAGTGGGAGAAGACTGTACCCAGTGATACCATCACTACTTGGGATGAGTGCAAGAGAGCATTCTTGGAGAAATTCTTCTCTTCTTCAAGAACTGCTAAGCTGAGGAATGAGATATCTAGCTTTCAACAGAAGAACTTGGAAGGATTCAGTGAAGCATGGGAGAGATTCAAGAGCTATCAAGCACAATGCCCCCACCATTGTTTCTCTAAGGAGAGCTTGCTGAGTACTTTCTACAGAGGTGCTCTTCCTAAATATAGAGCAAGATTGGATACAGCCAGCAATGGATTTTTCTTGGGAAGGTCTGAAGAGGATGCAGAGGAGCTGGTAGACAACATGGTTAAGAGTGATGCCGTCTACAGTGCAGATCATGACAGAGGTAGTAGAGGTGATGACAAGCAGACAAGGAAAGAGATCAAAGCTTTGGAAGACAAGATCGCCCTACTCATTGCTGACAAATCCACCCAAGAGCAGGTGAAGTCTGTTGGGAACTCCAAGCAGGAATGTCCACCTAAAGTGAATGAGGTTGATGGTTTGGAAGGTCAAGAAGAGTTGTGTTTCATCAACAACAATGGTAGCTGGTACAAAAAGGAGCCCAACTTCCAGTACAACAACTACCAACAGAAATCCTATCCCAACAACCAACAAAGTGGTTATCAGCCTCAGCAAAACCCCTCTCCTGGTTCTTCTGCCCCTCAAGTGAGCAACACTGATGCATTACTGAAACAAATCTTGGATTCTCAGACTAGAAGTGAAAAGCATGTAGGTTATGAGTTGAAGAACCTTCATTCCAAGATTGACGGAAGCTACAATGAACTCAACAACAAATTCTCACACCTTGCTTCTTCAGTCAAGAATTTAGAGAATCAGTTTGCTTCCATGAGCACTCACCATAATCGCCAGCAAGGATCCTTACCTGGGAAATCTGACCAAAACCCCAAGGAGGCCAAAGCAATCACCCTTAGAAGTGGTAAGCAGTTACCTCCTAGAGCCCTCACCAAGGATGCTGAAAAACTAGGTGAGGAGGTGGCCATCAACTTAGATGATGATGTGGTACTTATTGATGAGAAGACCAATGATGAGATCTTGAAGAAGATTATGGAAGCTAAAGGTAAAGGCAAGGTTGGAGAAGAGAAGAAAACAGTACAAGATGGTGAAGCTGCTGCTCCAACAAGTGAGAATACTCCTATTCCTCCCCCCTATGAACCCAAACTCCCATTCCCTGGTAGATTCAAGAAGCAGCTGCTAGAGAAGTACAAGGCTCTGTTTGAGAAGCAAATGAGAGAAGCTCAGCTTGCAATGCCCATCATTGATGCTTTCATGTTGATCCCTCAATACAGCAAGTCCCTGAAAGATGCTGTAGCTGCAAAGAAGAAAGAGATGGGGGGCATGATGACTCTCACCCATGAGTGCAGTGCCATCATCCAGAGGCTTGATGTTCCAGAGAAGCTAGAGGATCCAGGATGCTTCACACTACCTTGTGCTCTTGGACCTATGGTATTTGAGAAATGTCTCTGTGATTTGGGAGCTAGTGTCAGCGTGATGCCTTTGTCTGTTGCAAAGAAGCTTGGATTCACTCAGTACAAGAAGTGTAGACTCTCTCTGGTGTTAGCTGATCGTTCAGTGAAGCACCCTGTGGGCATCTTAGAGGACCTCCCTGTGAAGATTGGAAGGTATGAGATACCTACAGACTTTGTGGTGCTTGAGATGGGTGAGGAGGCTCAAGACCCATTGATTCTTGGAAGGCCGTTCTTAGCTACAGCAGGAGCTATTGTTAATGTCAAGGAAGGAAAGATTGATCTCCATTTGGGTAAAGAGAACATCCTCCACTTTGACATCAAGGGGAAAATGAAGAAACCAACTGTCTTCGGGCAAGCCTTCACCATTGAAGAGAAGGGCACTCCTGCTAAGGAGCACCTTGAAGAGCTACCACCTGAGGACGACGAGGAGAGAGAATCTCCCTCTACACAATCCCACTAGCAGGTATTCCATCACCCTCCATTGTATATACCAGTTTTTCTTTGCATATTCATCTTTCTTTTGGGTATCTCTCTCTACTTAACAACACAGAGACTGTGTGACTTAAGTTTGGGGGAGGTACCAAGTATTTAATCATGTTCTCTTTGATGATTTTGAGTCTCATGCATTGCATTGTACATATTTATTGGCATAGAAAAACCATAAAAATTTGAAAAATTTGAAAAACCAAAAAAAAAAAAAAAAAAAAAAAAAAAAAATCATGTAAGTTGCATCACTTGCATTTCTAGGAGAGTCTAGAGCATATAGCTTGCATTCATATGCATTGGGAGCTATTATTTTGAAACACCTTGTGAAGAACACTTGTCAAGAGCTCAAAGTGACACCCTAGTTAGACACATCAAGTAGCTTGAGCATCTCTTGAAAACCTTGCACGCTTCGAGCCTTGAAAACTCTTCTTGAAACATGTTTGCTTGCTTTAAGTTGACATTGTTCTTGAAACCAGCTCCAATCTGAATTTTGGCTTAATGAACTTAATCTCTCTTGCATATGGGCACTTGCATACTTGATCATGGATCTCATACACATTTGGGTTATCTTATCCCATTTTTACCACTCTTTTGTTAACCCAAATGGTACTCCACACCCTTAATTTGAACCCAAGCCATTCTTTTGAGACCAAACATTTGATTTCCGTGAGTGAGGCCTTCTTTTGATAGTTTGTCATGTGCAAAATCTTGAGAGTATTGGAGGCGACATAGGATTGTTCTCATCTCTTGCTAGCATAGGAACCTCTTTTGAGCTAGCATCTAGGATGGTGAGTGGGTTCTTGTGTTTCAAAGTGGATATCTTGGGTTGTGAATGAGAGATTATGAGGAAGTTTAGACAAAGTGTGTCTTGAGAAAAGAAGAAAGCCATTAGGGACAAAAAGAAAGAAAAAGAAGCTCTAGATTGTGTATTAAGGAACCCTTCCCATAGAAAAAAAAAGAAACAAAGAAGCAAGTTTGGGGGAGGAGATGTGTGAAGAAGAAGAGTTAAAGTTGCAAAGAAGAAAGCTTGTGATGAGTCCCTAGTTGGTTGTGCTAAAGTAAAAAAAAAAATAAAAGAAGAGAAGAACTTGTTCATTGGGTGAGTGATGTGAGGAAAGATTATTTGGGGTATGAGATGAAGAAAGAAAGGGTTAGAAATTATGATCACTTAGGAGAAGGGTAGAATGATGAGAACAAAGCTATGTATGCATCAGTTGCTTCTAGTCTTAGATAAATTTTGCATAATGATCAAACTCCTTGTTCTTGAGTGATAGTCACTAAAAATGATGCATCTAAACCCTCCTTTTTATTCTCATTAGACCTATTGCTTGCCTAGCCAAATGATTGAGATCATGTGCCCATTTGTGAGACTTCACTTTGTGTGTGTGTGTGTGAACTAATGTGAGGGCTGGTTTAAAGACTTGTAAATTGAAAAGTATTGCATCTTGCTTAAAGGCATAGAGTTTTTTTGATAGGCCTAGAGAAGCTAGAGTGTGATAAGAGAGTGTTCTCATGCTACTTGGAATGTCTCTTTAGGATGTTAAGTTGAGTTCTAGATGTGTTTCTTTTGGCTATGATCACCCACCTTCAAATCTCTCTTCCAATAAGTTCAAGAAAGTTCACTTGAGGACAAGTAAAGAACAAGTTTGGGGGAGTTGATGTCTTGCATATTTTCATTGTTTCACCCATTCATCCATGTGCATTTTGATCATATAGACTAGGATTTAGTCATTTTAGGTTGCATTTTGCATACATGAGTCTTTATCAGGTGTTGGAGTGTGTCATGGAGTGATTTGAGATGTTTGGGAGCATTGTGATCCAAAAGGGGTGAAATATGAGCATGGATGGAGCACTTAAAGAAATCTTCTGTTGCTAAGATTTTGTGGGGACATAGAAAATTGAGTTAGCTTTCTAATGGAAGTAGTTTCAAATCATTTGAAGATGTAATGAAGGAGTTATGACCAATTTACTAGAGGCATATCCACCCTGTTCGAGCATCCTGGAGCGACCTCATCAGAGCGACCTACCAAGGTCGCTCCCAGACAGAGCGACCTCTCAGAGCGACCTACCAAGGTCGCTCCCAGCCAGAGCGACCTCACCGGAGCGATATGGACAGGTAGCTCGGCCTGGGAGCGATTGGTCGCTCAAAAACCACCCTGGAGCGACTTTACCGGAGCGATATGCACAGGTCGCTGCGCGGCTTTGCTGGGACGAATCTTAAGACATTTCAGGGACCTTTTGGTCATTTCTTTTCATTGTTTTACACTTTCTAAACCTAAGTTTAAGTACTTCTTGTAGCCTACCCAGGCAATTATCTTTGGTTCTTGGAGAAAAACACAAAAAACCTTGAGAGAGGATCATTGCTTTTCATCATTCTTCTATTGTTTTGCTTGTCTATTTCATCTTCTGAATGATTAAGCTTGAATCTACCATGGGTTCAAGAGTAATCATGATGATTAGTGAGTAAATCACCATTGAGTTCATGGGTTAGGGAGATTAAGGGTGATTAGGTTAGAGCTAAGATGTTTCAAGTGTGGATTTCTCTTGTTCCTTGCATATTAGAGTAGTCTTAAAGCCTCCTTTGAACTGATCACTCAAAGGTTGATCTCTATACATTTCTCAGCCGACAGGTGTTCGATGAAATGTCTGAGTCAACTCTTTTAAGCTTTTAACAGTCTTTACCAGGGACACTTGTTGTTAAAGGTGTTAAAATGGCTATTGGATCTGTTCTTAATGATTGCTTGCATGTTATTCAACCAAAGACATTTGATGCTTGAGATGTGTTAGCAAATGAACATTCATCTAGACATAGAGCTTGTTTAGAATCGTATCTAGGCCTAAGGCAGACAGTTTAATTGATAGCTTGCCATCTTAGTTCGAATCCTGATCACCCAAGGTCTAAATCCCTACACCCATGAATTCTCCTTTCCAATAGTTTAAGAGTATCTTTTCTGTTATTTGCTCTCTAGTTTTAGTTAAAACAATCAAATCATCGGTTGCACTTAGATTAAGCATATACTTGCATTCTCGGTGCTTTTAAATCCCTCAGAACTGGTTCGACAATCTATACTACAACATTTGCTTTAGGAGCCTCAAAAACTCCTAACATCATTCGACGAATTGCCTCACACAAAACTTCAATAAGAAAGTTATGTTCTTAGCCTCTCATTGAACTAGAACGTATGTTATCTTCCCTTGACTGAGTCTTGTGAGAATGAATGCGGATTGCCTCAGAGTATCCATTTTTTAGAGACATGTTCTTTTCTAAAATCAAACTTAATAAGAACAAAGTTATAAATAAATATGGGTAACAAAGATATTTGTATAAATATATTTTCTAAAATATTTATGTTATGTGAATGTAGTTAATTTGTTTATTTGTCAACTTTTCATGATTTAGGTAATTTTTTTTTCATTTTTAATAATTATATATATATATATATGATTTACCGAATTTATATTAATAATATTTTTTTTAGAAAACAAGATAATTATTATGTATTATGTTGTTATATTGAAAACATATATTCCATTATAAATTTAACTATACTATTATTTGAGAAGTAAATTTGTTGATTTGTCAATTTTCCATGATTTTAATTATTTTCCTTATTTTTCATGTTTTAATAATTATATATATAATTTGCAATCTTAAAAAATATATTATATTATTAAATTTAAAAATAACGATATAAAATTATAATTAAATATAAATCAAGAATAAACATTATATAAATATATTTTCTAAAATATTTTTGATATGTGAGTGTTTTTATTTTTACTTAATTTAATGTTTGATATAAACTTTTTGAAAACATAAATAACTACTTATTATGTTTGTTTTTGAATTAATAGAATATAAATTAATAAGTACTTGTAAAAACGTTATGCTCGCATGTGCGGATTAAAAACACTTAGTATTATTTTGTTGTCTTGAAAATATATTTTCTATTACAAAAACAAAAAAAATTAAGATATAAAAGTTTATAATAAAATATAAATTAAGCAAAACATTTGTATAAATATATTTTTAAAATATTCTATTATGTAAATGTTGTCATTTATAATTAATGTTAAAAACATAAATCATAATTTATCATGTTGTTTTGAAATGATAAAACATAAAGTAATAAGTATTCATAAAAAATATAAATCAAGAATAGGCATTGTATAAATATATTTTCTAAAATGTTTCTGATATGCTTTTTTGAATTAATAAAATATAAACTAATAAGTATTTTTAAAAACGTTGTGTTCGCATGTGCAGACTAAAAACACCTAGTATTTTAGAAACTTCATATACAACTTATTATATAATAAAAACACATTTATATTAATAATATTATATAATTAGAAAATAAGTTAATTCCTATGTATTAGATTGTTATCTTGAAAATATTTTTTATTATAAAATTTAAGTTTGGGTGATTTGTAATTTCTCCGTGATTTAGGTAATTTTGCTTATTTATCATGTTTATAATAAATTCATATATAATTTTTTATAATAACACTAATTTATATTGATAATATTATATTTCTAGACAATAAGATAATTTTTATGTATTATATTTTTAACTTGAAAGTATATTTTCAATTATAGAAATTAAAATTAAGATATCAGAAATCATAATTAAATATAAATCAAGTAATAATTATTTGTCAAATTTACCATGACTTTAGGTAATTTGCTTATTAATCATCTTTTAATAATTTATATATACTTTATTATATAATAAAACGAATTTATATCAATAGTATTATATTTTAGAAAATAAGATAATTCTTATGCATTAAATTTTTATCCTAAAAATATATTTTAAATTTAATTGACATTTATGATTTGTAACTTCTCTATGATTAGGTTGTTTTACTTATTTTTTATATTTTAATAATTTCATATATAATTATTATACAATAAAAATGAATTTCTGTTAATAACATTATACTTTAGAAAATGAGGAATTTTCAAAAATACCACTTTTCTTGTACCACTTTTCTTGTACCACTTTTCATTTTTACCTTCATTAAAGAGACATTTTCAAAAATACCACTTTTTTAAGGGGCAAATGTTTTTAAAATTGATTAAAATCTTAAATTTTAAATTCTTAAACCCAGCTACACCCACCCTACACCACCCCTTAACTCGAAACCCTAAGTCTTAGATTAATTAACTCAAAGGTTATAAGTGTGTTTTTTCCTCTTAAAAATAAGGTTAAAAGTGATTAAGGTATATTTGAAAAGTGGTACAAGAAAATTGGTATTTTTGGCAATTTTCCTTAGAAAACTGGATATATCTATTATATTTTTGTCTTGAAAATATATTTTTTCTATTACATAAACAAAAAAAGATATAAAAGTTTATGATAAAATAAAAATTAAGCAAAACATTTGTATAAATATATTTTTAAAAAATATTGTGTTTTGGAAATGTTGTCATTTATAATTAATGTTAAAAACATAAATCATAATTTATTATGTTGTTTTGAATTGATAAAATATAAATTAATAAGTATTCGTAAAAAGTTTATTTATGTAAGTGCAAGGCCGGTCACGGGCCAAGTCTGTTGAAACATTCGCCTCATGCTCCCGAAAATTTTGAAAATTTATATGTACATAGGCCCAAAAAAATTTTAGGCTCCCAAATTAGTTAGGAAAAAAAATTACCTGAAATTTCTAAAAAATCGTCTAAGACCTCCAAAATCTCAGGGCCGGTCCTGTGTATGTGCGGACAAAACACCTATTTTACCTAGTATTTAATATTAGGAGACAAAATACTCCAAATTTTCCATCTATACTATTAAAAGTGAATGCACTCTTGAAAAATCGACTGATGGAAGTTGTCTGCAACCTCATTAATGGCATTTTAGTAATTTATTTTCGGTCTTACATCTATATATATATATATATATATATCGATTGTTACAAATTATATCACATATTACATATACCCGATTTATTATATCTCTTCCCGTTAATTACTCTAACCATATTCCATTTTATATTTCATACACTTATATTGTGTTATAGACTTTATATTACACGATTTCAATCTATAGATTTCCAATATTATAATTTTTTGATTGACAATTTTTGGTATATGCATCATATATCGACTTTATAAACTCATATTACTCTAACCATGATATGAAGCTATATTTCATATATTAATATTTTCATATAGTTGCACTACACCTTATATTTCAAAAACTATACTTTATAAATTCATATTACTCTAACCATGATATGTCTGTTTTCAGAGACTATACTTTATAAACTCATACTACACTTTATATCACATATATTAAGATTTTGTAATATAAAGTGAATGTTACTAATGCATCAAAGTAGGTTTAGGTTTCATGATATTTTAATAGTATTGATATAATATGTTGTCTATATCGACATTTTCATGAGTTCTCTACCTCAAAACCATTTCAAGATATTTGAGAATGGAGAATCAATCCAAATGTCCTCCATTTCATGGTTTTTCTCCATTTCAAGACTTTTGAGAATGGAGAATCCATCCAAATGTCATTCATGGCATGTTTTTTCTTCGTATATGAAATATCCAAATCATGTCTCACTAAATTTACTCGTATTTATAAACCATAGTTAGACACCATATAGTGATATCAAATATGTCGATATATCATCATTCTCAAGGTGACATTTAATGGACGAGATACATTTTGTTAAGAATATATTGCCAATACTATTATCTATAATTATTTTCGTAACAAAATAAATAAATTGATTCATCTACAAGTTCATAGATTAACCACAATCGTGGTTAGTTATTTTTGGTTGGATTCCATAAATTTCGGTAAATTACCGTAGTTGGATTACCACTAACTATTAAACTTCCTAACTATATCAAAATATATTCAACAAATATTCCTTATTCCTCGAAAGAGATATTTTTTAAAATCGTCTAAATATTCGGCCCTATATTTGTGTAACCTAAATGTATATCGTCCCTACCTATTATAAATATAGCCTCTCTTAACCACTATATTCATCATTCCTTGAGAAACCTAAAGTAAAAATGGCGAATAATTTGCAGTTGTCTTTCTTGAGCGATATCAAACCGAGGAAGACTGCATGTCGCACCCAAGTCAAAATCCTTCATACATGGAGACATTTCATGAAAGACATAGGGGAGACCATGGAACTGATCCTTTCTGATGCAAATGTAAGTTTACCGTTTTGTATAGATTTTTGATTTAGATATACTCATTGCATTTCGTAAAAGTTTAACCTGTACGATAATGTTTTTTTTTATGTTTATATAGTGAACTAAGATCCATGCCTCGTGTAACAAAACATACATTCCTCAATTGGCAAAACATATTTGTGTTGGAGTATGGAGGAACATTGATCGTTTCAGTGTGTCTGCCGCTGATGGAGCATACAAATCAACTCAGCATAAGTATCGCATTACTTTTAATGGCACCACCAAAATCACCGATTCTACACACCGTGATGACAACATGTGTTCTTGATCTGGTTGATTTCAAAACCATAGAAAGTATCACAAATACAAACTTCCTTATTGATCAGTTTTCTTCCATTTTTAAAAAATTTCTCCATTGTTGTGTATATATCTAACACCAGTATATTTTTATCTAGATGTTATTGGACAAGTTCTGTTAGGAAATACGGGTCAAATTTCCTTGCGGAAAAAATCAGAATTTGTGGGAGCGGGAAGAAAACACACAAAATTGTTAACGGAGTTCGGCCAATCGTGCCTACGTCTCCGGGACCTGCTACCGATCTTTTTATTATCACCGGGAAATTTTACAAGCTCTCAACTTACACCCGAAAAAAAAAAGTTTTTTTTTTTTTTTTTTCTCTCACGAAGAAGTTTCTTCTTCTTCTTTCTTGTTCTCTCTTTCTTTTGCATTTCTGGGATGACTCTCTCTTCACCTTCACCTTGGGTATTTATAGGAGAAGCTTGAGGTGTGAAAGCCATAATTGTTGACAAGAAAATTGTGCTCCTTTTGTTGATTACGGCCACCGTCCACGCCGTCCACGCCATCCACACCGTCCACCATGAAGAACACGTTTTTGTAACTAACAATCTCCCACTTGAAGACTGATTTCAATCTGTCTTCACACCTTGATCAATGTAGCAGGTCTTCTCAGCTTGTTACTCTAACAAGCCAACTGAGGTTTCACACAACCTCAGCTTCTCACACGGCACGACCTTCGTTAGCATGTCTGCCGGATTCTTACTTCCTGAGATCTTCTCAAGCACCAACATTTCATCTTCTAACGCTGATCTGATGAAATGATACCGACGATGTATGTGCTTCGTCCGAGCATGGTAAACCGGATTCTTTGCCAAATCGATGGCACTCTTACTATCACAGTACAACACACTTTTCCCTTGGTCTTGGCCCAACTCTTGTAGAAAAGACTGTAACCACATCATCTCTTTTGTTGCCTCCGTAACCGCAACATACTCAGCTTCACAGCTTGATAGAGATACAATTTTCTGCAATTTTGAAACCCAACAAATTGCAGTACCGCCAAAAGTGTAGACATACCCGGTTGTGCTCTTCGTGCTGTCAATGTCACCTCCATTGTCAGCATCAACATATCCCTGCAATCCCTTCTCAGACTTCGTGAAACATAGCGACAAACTTGGATTTCCTTTCAGATATCTGAAAATCCACTTCACGGCTTCCCAGTGTTCCTTTCCTGGATTGCTCATAAATCTGCTAACGACTCCCACTGCATGTGCAATGTCTGGCCTTGTACATATCATAGCGTACATCAGGCTCCCTATAGTAGAAGCATATGGAACTTTATCCATATATGCCATCTCGTCTTCCGTCTTTGGAGACTGATCTCTGGATAACCGAAAATGACTTGCCAGCGGAGTATTGACTGGCTTTGCGTCATCCATGTTAAACCTCTTGAGGACTTTCTTCACATACTCCTCTTGGGATAGCTTAAGACTCTCCTTGCGTCTACTGATTCTCATCCCTAGAATCTGCCTTGCTTCTCCAAGGTCTTTCATCGCAAGCTCTTCCGAGAGTTTCGTCTTCAAGCTATTAATCTCATGCAAGTCCGCTCCCACGATCGACTCATCAACTTGCATAGCCTCCTCATAACATTCAGGCTCGCCTCTATCTGTGAGCAGAATGTAGTTAAGCGATGGAGAAAATCTTACAGGCTTTCTGATGACTCTACTTGACCGTCGTAACTCCGTGATAGGTGTATATGGGACCTCTTCAGAATCATCACTCTCTTCAGCCTCACCACTCTCGTCTTGAGAGATTTCTTCTTCTGCTGTTGGGGTATCCTGTGGCAACCCTGGTGTTAGGATATCATCTAAGTCAACAGCTCCAGGCTCTTTCTTCTCCGAGCCTTCTTTTAGCTTATCCTTGTACAACGCTTCTTTGTTGAACACAACATTCTTGCTGCGGATGATCTTTCGATTTTCATCATCCCAAAACCGGTAACCAAACTCCTCGTTACCATAACCGATGAAGTAACACTTCTTCGACTTTGAGTCAAGTTTACTTCTTGCAGCATCGTCAATGTGAACATAAGCTAAGCATCCAAACACCTTTAGATAAGAAAGGTTTACTTTCTTTCCACTCCAAACTTCTTCAGGGATCTTAAATCCCAATGGCACAGACGGTCCTCTGTTGATTAAGTAGGCTGCAGTATTGATTGCATCTGCCCAAAACGTCTTTGGCAATCCACAGTGCAATCTCATGCTCCTTGCACGCTCGTTCAAGGTTCGGTTCATCCTTTCCGCTATTCCATTCTGTTGAGGCGTTCCTGGAATAGTCTTCTCCATCTTGATCCCACCATCAGCGCAGTATCTCTTGAACTCCTCGCTGATATACTCTCCACCATTATCAGACCTTAAACACTTCAACTTGAGATTCGTCTCAATCTCAACCATGGCTTTCCATCTTTTGAAAACCGAGAACACTTCAGACTTGTTCTTCATGAAGTAGACCCACACCTTCCTTGTGGAGTCATCAATAAAGGTCACATAGTAGTACGAACCTCCCAGCGATGCAATAGGAGCGGGTCCCCACACGTCAGTGTGCACCAGCTCTAACTTCTCAGATTTTGGCTCTCTTCCTCCTTTAGAGAAACTAACTCGTTTATGTTTCCCAAGGATGCAGCTTTCACACATCTGATGATCCACCGTCTTCAGATCCGGAAGAGTGCCATTTTCCACCATGAGTTTCATCCCTTTCTCACTCATGTGCCCTAATGTGCAATGCCACAACTTGGTTTGTTTGGCATCCTCGACAACAGCAACAGTGTCTTGATAGCTCGTCGTCATATAGAGAGTGCCTCTTTTATGACCTCTAGCAACCACCATGGAACCTTTCTTGACTCTCCAGGCTCCACCACCAAAGTTGACATCGTGCCCCGTGTCATCAAGTTGACCTACCGAGATTAGATTTCTCATCAACTTTGGCACATGTCTGACCTTCGTAATCTTCCACACCCGTCCATCTGACATCTTCAAATTGATATCTCCAATACCAACTATGTCCAAAGATAATCCATCAGCGAGATATACCTTTCCGTAATTTCCAGCAACATAATTCTCCATAATGTTGTGGTGCGGTGTGGTGTGAAATGACGCTCCTGAGTCAAGCACCCATGAATCTATTGGGCTATCGACATAGGAGATTGACGCTTTGGTGTTATTTCCAGCTGCATCACGAGCTTCACTTTTCCTCGGGGAATCAACAGACACTACCAATGCGTCAGCGATTTCACGTGTCACTGCATTGGCTCCGCCTCTAGTGTTGTCTTCCTTCTTCGGTGGTGCCCGGCAATTCTTCTTAATGTGGCCTGTCTTTCCACAATTCCAGCACTCTGCAGGCTGTCTGAATTTGGACTGACCCCGTCCACTCCTTGACTTCGATCTGCCATAACTCCGGTTACTTCTATCTGGGTTTCTCCCTCTGTTTTCCACGTTGAAAGCAGAGCTCGTTGATGCTTCCCCAGAGTCTATCCTTCGAACTTCCTCGGCAAGGATACGATCTCTAACATCATTAAATTTAAGTTTCTGAGTACCGACAGAATTACTAACCGCTGCCCTCATCGGCTCCCAACTATTTGGCAGAGATGCCAACAGGATCAATGCGCGCACTTCATCATCAAACTCGATTTCAACGGATGACAGTTGGTTGACAATCGTGTTGAACTCGTTCACATGTGCGGCAACCAGGCCACCTTCTTCCATCTTCAAATGAAAGAGCTTCTTCATGAGAAATACCTTATTATTTGCTAAAGGTTTCTCATACATATCCGAGAGAACTTTCATGAGCCCTTCCGTGGTCTTCTCCTTCGCAACGTTGTGAGCAACGTTCTTCGACAGTGTTAATCGTATAACACCCAGAACTTGTCTGTCAAGGAGCTCCCAGTCAGCCTGATCCATCTTCTCAGGCTTCTTGCTCAGTGGTTGATGAAGCTTCCGTCCGTACAGATAACCGTCCACGCCGTCCACGCCATCCACACCGTCCACCATGAAGAACACGTTTTTGTAACTAACAAGTTCAAGACTTGGGTGATCTGGAAACCATAGGGTATAGTGGTGGGAAACAAAGGAATAAGTTGGAGTTTAGTCTCGTGGACATTTTGTAAGTTTTATATATTTAATATAAAAGATATATGCCTATAAACATATTGATTTAAAACTCCATATGTCATTTTATTAGTGGTCAGAGATTAGCTTACTACCTTTGGGGTAAATTTGCTGAGAATTTTCATACAGCTACCCAAGAAACAGAAGTCATGGTGATATGTCTTCTACGATTTGCTAAGATTGGGCAATATAGAGGTATTCTTTGAAAATGAAAACTTCTGTTTCGATTTTGTACTAACTGAACATTGTTTATCTAGTTGAAGAAATTACTCAAATGCTTATGATTTATTTTTGGTTATAAGTCAGGTCCAAATCTCAAATGCTTATGATGTAAGTCAGATGTTTGTTAATCCTGAAATACCACAGGTAGATGAATTTAAACAATGGTATTTATCTTCTTCAATAAAAATATTTACACTTCGTAATAGTATAGATTAAATTATAAAAATTATTTATAATCGCAGAGGTAATGATGATTCTCAAGCATTAACCCTGGCTGGATCAAACGAGAACAAGTTTGAGTTGCAGATAATGCGAGATAAATGGATGCATTATCCTCAAAAGAATCTTCAGGATTTACATGAAACATTCGAGGTATTGCATTTTCAAAAACTATACTAATATGGTTTACGACATCTCTTTTATTGTTTATTTATGTGTTTATCTTTTTTTAGGAAAAACTATGTAAGGTTGTTGCGACAATCTATGCCATTGATACAGATTGGGGATGGTATTATTTTGATTGTTTAAGTTGTAACAACAAGAAGGTTTTTCCACATTCCAAAATTGTTAGAAATTTGAATGGGAGAGAGATTGTTACACACATTTGGTGGTGTAGATGCAAATTTTCGGAGCAAATATAAGGCCCAACATTATATTGGGCTCCATAATTATTAATATCTTTTGGTTAGTCTTCTTACCTATTTATTTTACGCCTTTAGACCCACTAATGTATAGGTTTAGTTCTTATCTATATAAGACTCTTCGATTGTCTACAATCTATACTATAATAAAAGTTTAATATGAGAGCATATGAGGTTGTCCACATCATCATTTTAATTCAACCAATCACAATGTCCCTTTCTGTCATGTCGTCATGGGCTTCAAGAAAATCTATCGGGCTTGAATACAGAAAATTGGTTGGGTTTTGTGGTCCATATTAAAATCAAGTAATCTTTCATAAATCTACAGGACTCCCTTAAATCTCAGGGCCGGGCCATGTGTCCTAACACACTTGACTGTTAAATGCAGAATGTTCTCTTTGTTTCCAATCTCTCTCCTTAGACTAAATTATTTTATATGTAAGAGTACAATCTTCTCCATTGCCTGATATTTTGGGATTACTTGAGCTTTTAACACTCGGCTTTTTTTACAGCATCGATTACTTCAGTTATGTTGGAGAAGTTGTTAGTGTTCGACTTATTGTAAACCCCGAGGGTAAGCATGTGGGCTATGGCTTTGTTGAGTTTACTTCTGTTGACGCAACACTTAATGCCTTCCGACTCATGAATGGTGAATATTTGCTCGATCACATGATTTTTTTTTTGATGTGGTTAAGCTACCTCCGTACCGTCTTCTACCCAAGTACATTTTACTTTCCATTTTATGGAATTTATATATTTTGCTAGAGTTTTAACTTCATTTACAGAAGACTAATTTATATATTTTTTTGTTAATTAGGTATAACCTTGCAGAGAAGCTCTGGTAAGAGATCTAATGGTGAAGTTTTTTTTTGTAAACATGGAGACATCACTTTTTTCACGAAATTTTAGTTACAAAGACTATCTCCGAAGAGAGTTCACAAAAAAAAAAAGACTTGATGAAACTTGCTATGAAGAAGAAGAAGTCCTTGATGAAACTCAAAGTTTTATTGAGATACTTAAAGAAATGTTTAGCATTTATTAACATGATCTGTAGAAGACGACAACTTTAATGAGACTTTTAAAGTAGTTTTCAAATATTTCCCATCGTCTATAAATTAACAATATTACAACATGTAATAAACTAACAATATAGAATATGTATGTTTTATTTTATTTTTCATAATACAGCTACGTTTATGTCAATATCAATTATTAAATATTTATAACTTACCTCAATTTTTAATTGATAAAAAAAGAATATAGATTTGTACAAGTATAGCTTTGTTTGAACTGTAAAAATAAGAAGCTACAGCTAGACTACAAATATTTGAAATATTCATTTGAAATGATTTATTCAATCAGTTTGAAAATCTTTTTCCTATCATTTAGGCTGAATCGAATGAAATAGTCATTTCGTCAACTATACTAATAAATAGATAAAATAATAAAGAGAATTTTTGCATGATGAAAAATTAAGCAAATGATCTTTATTTTTTTTGTGCTACATTATTCTATTAATTTTTTTTCATCAATTCCTAAACTTATTTAATGGTTACACCCAAAAAACAATAGCAAAAAAACTGTTTTCTGGCCTTAATACAACTTATAAGAAACAAATAATGATTAGCAGCGAATTATTATGGATGATTGGAATCTTAATTTCAATTAATATATAAATAAATTTAATATTATTCGTTTTTTATTCAGTTGTCAATATGTCTTCATTGCTTCTCGCTGATGTGCACACAATGTAGATCTATTTCTATTATCTTTTAATTTTTTTTTTAAAATTCTTCTTTTCAGAGTTTTTCTTCAAACATTTATCTATTTTTCTGTACAATTTTGGTTAGTTCTTATATGATGTACTATATCGTAATATAGTAATAGCAAAAGTGTGAAGAAGAAAAATCAAGTGATATCATAAAATTGAATTTTAACTAATATTTTAATCTATTTTATTCAATTTATGTACCAATTTATATGTACTTTGATACTGAAATAATTTTTTTTTGAATTTTAATAATTTAAAATTTTTAATCAGAAAAACAATACGTAATTTATAATATAGGAAAAAAACCCGGGCATAGCCCGGGGAAATCTCTAGTAACCATAATATCTCTTCATCTTCCTCTCTCTCTTCGGAAAACAGTATTTTCTTTCTTTGTTCTTTCTATCCTTTTGCATATAAGACATGTTGTTATGTTGTTAGATCTGTTATAGCTTAGTCTATTTCGAATCATCTGTCTGGAGTAAACTGTCGCTAGGTTCTTTGTTCATATTTTATTAAATATTGTCATTCTAGGGTTAGATTTTCAGTTACGGTTTTATTTTTCATTCTCGGAATTATAAATCGTTTTAAATTTAGTGGATCTAACTATAGAAGATATTTTGGGGTTAATATATATTTTATGTGAATTTATGTTAGATCTTACATCTACATAATAAATATTTAGGGTTTATTATATTTCCATATTTGTTATATTTGTTTCCTAAAATTAATATTTTGCTTCTTGAACATTGAGAAGTATCTCAATGGCAGGTAACAAGGATCTAAAAATGAAAGGTCACATGATTGAGGAAGAAGGGAAAACGGTGAAGGAGGCTTACGAGAGGGGCATGTTCGAGACCATGCAGCGTTATAGGACTATGCTGTTGATGTATCGTGATCAGAATAAAGCTATTGAGGCAAGGCACCAGGAGGAGCTCAATAAGGTTCGCATTTCTGAGAAACTTGAGTTCCTTGAAGAATGCAAAGGTCCTTTTTACATGTACCATGAAAAGAATAAGACAGAGTTCGATCTGGTCCTTGCCGAATTCAAGCTTCAAGATGTTCAGGTCCCTACTATCAATTGGTTCAAGTTGGGTGAGCCAATAATGTATGACTGAACATCTAACCAATCTCAGTCTCAAACTTTAGTTTTTAAGTTTATGTTTAATCTTTTTTTTTTTAATTTGAACACTATATACCGGTTGTTTACAACCGGTTTTGTTATATTTAAAACTTTTTAATTAATGTTTAATATTGCTTGATCTACTCTTATTTTATTATGTATTGCTTGATTTACTCATATTTTAGGCGTTTTAGGATTATTTTTTTTTTTTTTTTTTTGATAAGTATGTGAATTTCATTATCATGATAATGACACTGAGGATACAATTAGGATTTGAAACAAAACCTACTGCATCAATGGATGCTAACTAAAGCAGAGGTCTAAACAAAGCCCCAAAAAAAATAAAAAGACCTTGCAAGACAATAAGGTTCAATCATGACCCTAAGAACATGACTAAAGCTTTGCTGACTGAGAACCGTGTGAAGCCATATACTTCCAGTTGAGTATCGCTTGATCTTCATACCGGAGCCTGTAACAAAGAGCGACATCAACAGAGAAAACAGCCGGAGAACAAACCGAGGACCCGCAGTTTGTCCCAAAGGCGACCCCGAGAGGATGACAGGCGAAGCGGGGTTGACTAAGTCCCGGTCCGGCCATCACCCGGTGGAGTCCACTCCAGATGCTGCAAGAACTCCAGAAGATGAGAA
This sequence comes from Moricandia arvensis, assembly GCA_905132765.1. NCBI lineage: Eukaryota > Viridiplantae > Streptophyta > Magnoliopsida > Brassicales > Brassicaceae > Moricandia > Moricandia arvensis. The sequence goes on from CAJHQP010000152.1 coordinate 220,211, forward strand.
GTCGACTTCCTGAAAACCCAAAACCGAGCAGGAGAAGCGAGCAATAAAAGCACAGAGATGATGCTAACGGAGGCAAGCGGAGGTTTAGGCTCTCAACTCCGGTCCCCTCACACTAACAAACACTCAAAAAGGATTCAGCTTCACAAACAAGGAAACGGCAGGATACACGAGAGTCATCTTCCTTCTGGAAGTAAGAAGAACAGAGGAGCAAGCTCCAAACGACATGTGACGTTGAAAGCCACAAGCTTAGCTAAAACGAGAACCCAAAGAGAGAAGTCCCAGACGACGGCCTCAAATCGTCGATACATCTCAAATCCAAAGATCTAGATGGGAAGTTCTACAATAGCAACCACCAGAGGAGATAGGAGAGTAGAAGAAGAAGAGCCCATACTAGAGTGACAGAGGCAGCGACGCCCTGCTAGCCGGCGAACCCTCCAGACTGAAAGCTGACCCAGATCCAGCATAACCTATACTCAGATCTACCTCTGGAATGAAGCTTCCTGAGGCTAAACGACCAACCAGCACCTCGCCAACACTCCGGAGGAGCAGAGCACACACCCTACACCCGATTTGAACCACGGATCCGGTCGCTATCCGTCGGTAAACTAGAGATGTTGTGGCAAAGAGGGGTGGAGAGGCCAAGAAGACCTGAGGAGAAGAGGCAGAAGAAGACAAGGGGAAGAGGGGGTGGCGACCGACGGTTAAAGAAAACCTCGTCGGCCACCGGAGCAAAGATCGAAAGGAGGAGTCCGGCGAGAAAACGATTTGGGGAAGAAAGAGTTGGGGAAGAAACGATTTAGGATTATGTTTGTTTAGAAATAATGGTTTTAGTTATTTTTAGTATTATTAGGTTTAATAGTATAGATTCTGCTGTTTTTTAGAAGTTTAATGATTAGATATTGAATATATCTTTTTTCTTAATTAAACAACTATTCGATTTTTAAATTTTATCTTTTTCTTATTTATTAATCTTATTTTTAGAATATATGTTTGTTATGATTTTCTTTTGACAATTCCGAAATGTACATCTGATATAATTGACAAATATCTCATCTTCCAAAACGATTCTTTTATAAAGCTGTTTCAAAGATGTTCTTTCCAAGACGTAATTATTTGACATTTTGGTTATGTTATCCATATTTTTAGATAAAGATTTCGTATATTTATTGAGTTTATCCATGTCAAACAATTATTACTCTTTTTGAATTCTTTGCTACATGCAAAAATCAAATATAATAATAGGATAGTTTAATAATCTTCTTTTGAAAGTATGTATGCATTGGATTGTTTAATCTATTGGATAAGGCTTTTGTTTATATAATATTTTTAATATCTCAAATTTTACACAATTTTATAGTATGATTTTACATGTTAGATCATTGTTTTTCTTCAAAATTTCTTCTATTTTTAAAACTATATTATTTTGAATCATAGATGTTATTATTTTAAAACTTAGTTGGAATTTGATTATGGGCTATGGACCCATCCAATTTTATAATAAGAATTTCTTTAAGTTTACTATGGGCTATAGATCCATCCAATTTGATCTGATTTAAATTCTTACACGATTTTATAGTAAGAATTTCTAGAAGTTTACTATGGGCTATGGACCCATCCAATTTTTGTTTCAATCTAATATGTGTTTAATTCTTCCTACTCTCACAACACTTAATTTTCTTATTCTCGTTTCAACCACAAACTGACTCGGTTATGCAAAACTCAATGAAAATACCTTACTAAAAGGTTAAATATACATCAAATTTCACATACAAAACTATCATATAATACAAATCGAATCATTTGATACATTTTGTTACAACCAAAACAAAATCTGTGCTTCTCAAAGCGCGGATCAAAATCTAGTATTATATTATAACCAAAAGAGACACAAGGGGCCAGACAAAATAGTATTTTAATAAAACAAATATTAAAAGCCCTTCCCAGAAGTGGTTTAGGGTTTTCATTATATTAAACGACGATCCGATGCTCGCCAAGGTACGAGTCTTACTTACTGATTTGGGTCATCATCTCTCTTGCCCAATATAGTCATGAATCAATCTCTTATGCACCATAAAATCCCCTATACCCATCATTCATTAATGTAATGTTGAAAGACTAAAGGGACCTTGGTTTAGATGGGTAGGGAAAACCCGAATCTGGTTTGGGATGGGGATTGGTTTGGTTTGGGACATTGTATTAAAAAGCTCAATTAATGAAATTAATCGAATACCCACCCTTGTCCATCCCTAAAGCTCCCCCTCTCCTCCCGCAGCTCCTCCACTCCTTCCGTCGCCGGAGCTCCCAGCTCCTCCATTCTCAAATCGTAATCCGAGGTCTAGCATTCCGTCGGTGAGTATAGAGTTGGAGGTAAAATCTATCTTGAATTCTCATAGGTAAATCGTGGCAATTGGATTCAAACTAGGATCAATGCAAAGCGGCATTGTTTAGTTTCTGGGTCAATTTGTATAGTGAATAGGTGAAAAATGTGCTTGAATGAAATTGGATTGACCCGATTGCACCGAAACCTGATGTTGTTATAATTATAGTAAAACTGTATAACTCTGAACAACTTGTCGTAATAGGAAAACTGGGAAAACTAGAACAACTGCTATTACTTTGTTGAGCTTGTTCCATTTGTTTTGGCAGGATACAATGAGCAATCACGCCAGCATCTACTATATTAAAATAAAGTCATATTTTTATCTACTTACAAATAGTCTAGGTATGACCATTACCTAGATTTTCTATTATTTCTACTTCTACATGACTTAAATATTATTAAATATATATACTATCCTAAAATTAAGGAACTAAATAAGTAATTTATTGTTTTTTTAAATAATCAATTCATATTACACTAAATTTGAATAACTAATTAATTACATTTTATTTACTAATATAAAATAGTTATATATGCCTATAACTGCGTATATACACATCAGAATTTTTAGTTTGGATTCTGTTCGGACTTCGGATTACATATTTTATACTGAAGTTTACTTCAAATAAAGAGAAAATCATTATATGAAATTTTCATCGAAAAATTATCCGCGCTTTAGCGCGGATTAGAATCTAGTATATTTTACATACAAAGATTACATGTTTAGTATAACTGTGAAGACATTAGTGGATGATACGACTTTGTCAATGATAGAAGAGATGATGTATAAGAAGCTTGGGTTGGATGAACGCAAGGAAAAAAATGAAATTGAGCTACATTCCGTTGGTGGTAGGCTGCGAGAAACCTTTAAATATTGCTGGTGATGAGGATCTTTTTGTTTACCTAACATCTATGGATAAAGATAACTGAAATAGTCTTTTGGTTGTGGAGACTAGTGAGAGGTTGGGACCGCAAGATAAACTTTCGATAGCGGGTAAAAGTTCTGTTGGTATGAACTACAATGAGTTGCCGCTATTGGAAGATGAAGTTGGACCTAATGCCATCACGTTGTACGTAGAAGAGAAGCAGAGGAATAACAAGGTGACTGGTATGGAGACTGATACTGGTAGGGAGACTGATACTGGTAGGGAGACTGATACTGGTATGGAGACTGATACTGGTATGGAGAGGGAACACGGTATGGAGACTGATACGGGTGCAGAGAATGATACGGCTGCAGAGACTGATAATGTTATTGAGACTGAGACTGTTGTTCGGAGTGATACCATTGTTCCAACCGCTGATAAGTATGTTGAAGAGCCACCTGCCATAGAACGGAGTAGTTGTATAGAGGAATGGGGTGATGGTTTAAGTTTGAGTAAACATGACGAATTTCCAAGTAAGAAGGCGATTCAGGAGATTGTCGATAGAGCTGCGTATAGTGAATGTTATTGCTATGTCACTAAGAAGTCTGTCGAAAACGGTTGATGATAACATGTTCGCAAGCTGAATGTAAATGGGTAATACGAGCTTCAAGGATTCCTGGGACAGAAATTTTCAAAATAACAAGCTACTCGAAGATGCATACATGCTCACGGACACAAAAAAGTGACAGCAACGACAAGAGAAGAGCGTTAGCAGAAGTAATGGCAAGTTATCTGAACGAGGAATTCCCAGAGACATGGAAACTCCACGCCCAAAAGATATTATGGGTCTGGTTAAGCACAAACTCGGTGTCATGATATCCTACTCAACAGCATTGCGTGGAAAGAATCTGGCAGCTTGTGATACTCGTGGTAGCCCAGAAGATAGCTACAAGATGGTGTATAGCTATTTGTACATGTTAGAGCAAATGAACCCGCAAACAAAAACTAGTGTGAAATTGGATGAGACAAGTAAGTTCAAGTACCTCTTCATAGCCTTGGAAACTTGCATTGAAGGGTTTGCAGTAATGAGAAAAGTAATAGTTGTGGATGCTACATGGCTGAAGAACGGATATGGGGGTGTTCTAATTTTTTCCAAAGCTCAAGATCCTAATCGTCACCATTATCCACTTGCGTTTGCCGTTCTTGATGGAGAGAATCATGCTAGTTGGACCTGTTTTTTTTAGATGCTTAAAAGCGTTATACCAGACTCTTCTGAACTTGTTTTCATGAGTGACAGAAATGCAAGTTTATCTTTTCTATAGCAACGTGTACCCTCAGGCTCACCATGGTCATTGTTTATGACATTTGAAGGAAAATGTGAAAGGGCATGCTTATAACGTCAATAGAGATGTAGTGGCTAAGATTCATGGAGTTGGGAAGATATTACACAATGTTTGATTTCAATGCTGCTTACGAAAGATTTAAGATAAGGTTCCCTTCAGCTTACACGTATGTGGAGCAGAAAACTGAGAAAAAAAAATGGGCAAGGGTTTTCTTCCCAAGTGACATGTACAATTTGGACAAAGCAACAACGTGGAATCAATGAACAAAGTGTTTAAGGAGGCAAGGATGTGAGCCTTAATACCAATGCTGGATTGTATCATTAGGACATTCTCTGATTCGTTTAATCAACATCGGAAGGATGCTGTTTCTCAATCATTGGGTACCAAGCCAGTGCCTCTGGTTGAGAACTACTTGCATGATCAATGGGTTGTTGCAAGGATGCTACCTGTGTGGGAGCTTAATAGTTATGAGCTAGAGTACAAGGTCACTGATAGTAATGGGAAGATGTTTTTGACGAACTTGATTGCCAAAACTTGTACTTGCATGGTGTGGGATTATGAGAAGATTCCTTGTCTCCACGGACTGGCTGCTTACATATATTACACTAATGAGGTGGATAATGAGGACCCGTGATACCACCATAGTATATCATGAGTTGTGCTCAAAATACTACTGGACCGAATTGTGGGCATTGGCGTATTGCAGGACAATTTACGTTGTGCCAGACAGGTCTGTTTGGGATGTCCCAGATCACATAAAGGAGCTGGAGATTATACCCCCAGATCCTATTAAGCAAAAGGGAAGGAAAAGAGTTAATAGACTTCCTTCTTGTGGAGAACGCCGTAGGAGAACACAAAACAAAAAGCGTCCTAGGCAAAACTATGGTTTCAATTGGTTGTTATTTGGAAATGGTAGTAGCCCTTCATAACCAAATGCAGCCTATTCCTCTGTATAATTTCTCTTTTATGGTTCGGAAAACTGTGAAAAACTATGTTATGTACCTTGTAAAACTTTAATTTGGTTTTGTTTTGACATTGCTAGACTTTTTCGTTATGAAATTTAGTCTATTTTGTTTTGACATTCTTTTATATACTCTATTTAAAAGAAAACAAAAAATTTATCCAACTTATGGCAACTCTTACTATCTCCAGAACAAGACCTTATAGTTTCAATCACACTTTGTGAATGAAGAACATGTCGGAATGGCGATTATCGGCTAATATTCATTTCCAGCATATTTTTGCAGAGAACAAGATAAATATCATGTTTAAGTACATAGATCGAAAGTAAAACTAGAAACCCAATCTGAAAGGATTGGTAACACTGAAAAAATTAGAAACCACCAAAAGTACAACTACAAGCAAATCTCGTAAAACATGTATCTTGTGTAAAACTATGAACAAAATTTTTGGAGGGAAATAAAATTTTAAGTTGGCGCCATCTGTCTAGATTTCTCTATATATGAAAAATTCATTTCTCCATCTGTCTCTCTCTCTCTCTCCTTCTCCTTTCTCTCGCAGCAAATCTGAACCAAAATCTTAAGCATGACTCATCCCAACGAGGAGTACAGCCACATGAAGGCCTTAAAGAGGTACAACGATATGCTTGGCTTCGTCGCTGATGGGGAATACGGCGTTCCGACCAAGTACTCGTGTGGGGAAGCGATAATTCACGAGGTCTCTCCGGGTAACAAGTTTCCAAAGGATTTTGATACTCTGCCTGGAAGGAGGTACTTCACCTGCCAAAAATTTGAGGTAATGGCCTTTGATTTGTGTATATACCCGATTGGTAAAACTGTCAAACTGGTAAACCTTGGTTAAATTGGTAAACTGGTAAACTGGTGGGTAAACTGGTAAACTGGTGGGTAAACTGATATACTGGTAAAACTTTGGTAAAACTTGTGCAGAATGATGGTCTCCACTTTTGTACACCTTGGATGTTTGTTATGGAGGAGGAGGTTGAGAAGTTACAACACCGGGTAGATGAGATGGTTGAGGAGATTGCACGCCTCAAGGCTCACCGTCCATGAACCTATGGTGTTGTTGTTGTTCTAAGATGTTGTTGTTCTAACTTGTTGTTCTATGTTGTTGTTGTTATGTTGTTCTATGTTGCTACTCTATTTTCTACCAACTTTTGGCTTGTTCTGTGTTTGTGTTTATCTAATGTAAGTGTTTATGACATGAAAATCGAATCATAAAATGGACATGAAAATGATTAACTTCAAGTTTGCAACATCCATGATAACAAGTTTCATCCTACATACCTAAGTCAAGAGTTTTCCAATATCCACATAACAATAACAATAAACTAATGGGACCAAGTTCCCACAAAATACATAACCCGAGTTCCAGAAAATACATAACCACACTTCCAAATTCTTCACTTGCTTCCCTGTTCTTCATCCATCGCTTTCTTCACAAACGCTTCAAACGGAACCAACCTTTCCTCAAACTTGTCAACTGTCTTCTTAACTCTCTTTAGCTGAGTGCCAAATCTTTTCACTTGCTTGATCAAGTCCTCCATCATCTTCTTCTGGCTTGCGCCTCCTCCCTCTTCACCTTCTTCGTCTCCCTACTCTTCGTCGAAAGCCTCTTCTGCATTTGGATCACGCGCAGCAAGGTCTACATCATACATGTCTTTGATAGGGATAAGTTTAATCCTAAGTGTTGTTGTAATACTTAAGAGTCAATCCAATCCTAAGTTGATTTTAATCACCAAGAATACAAGTCTTTAAACTCAATCTAAGTAATCAAGGTTTAGTGAAGTGAACAGTTTTCAAGTAATAAAAATAAACAAACGATAACTAAGAACTTGATTCAATCTAAAAGATAGGATCCATGGGGTTAGGATATTGATTTCAAGTGGTTAAGATTCAAGTTAAGGTGGCAAGTTTATCAATCAATGATTTCCCTAAGTCTAGATCACCAATAAAGATCAATCCTTTCTCAAGACAAGGATCCTTTTGCAGTCATGAGTCAAACATCAATTCTCATTGGTCTAATTCATTCAAGCAAACATTAAGAGCAAGTCCAATAACTATCTAGCATTCCTAGCATCAAATCTCTTTGGCTATTCAAGCTAAAGCATATTTAAGTTTGCTCAGACATTTTATCGAACACTTGTGATGCATAAAATGTCTACAGTTCTAGCTTAATGTGATCAAGACTAATCTAGCATTAAGAACTCTCAAATAGCAGGGAAACATGTAAATCTATTGCTAAACACCTTAACTCTTCACTTAGCCACCCTAATCATCCTAACCCATAGATCCAATAGGAGTCTACTCGCTAATACTCATGGAAACCCTTAAAACCATGGTTGATTCAAGGATAAACATGATTATACAGCAGAATCAATGAATAACAAACAAGAGAACAAGATGAAAATAGATTAAAGTATCAAACTTTTCACCAAAATAGTCTTGTGTTTTTGATAGAAAACAAGATAGATCCCAATCTTAGGTCTCAAAAGTGTCTTATGAAGCTAAAACTCGAGCTGGTTTAACCACAAACTCAGATTAAACCAGAATAAACCGAAATAAAAATTGTTAAAAATAGCTGGCCGCGCCCTAACTCCTACCGCGGCCTTGGCCCGCGGTGCACTCCTCACTGCCGCGCGCATCATCTTCCGTGGTGGTACCCACGGTGCATCCCTGTCATGAATCGTCAAGCATCGGCTGCGGCTTGTCTCTACCCGCGGCCCCAGCTCGCGGTGGTACCCTTGTTTGCCGCGGCCTCCATCTGCCGCGGTGGTACCCGCGGCCTGCTCCTGCCTGAAATTGTCGATGGTTTGCCTCGGCCTGTCCTGACCCGCGGTGATTTGCCCGCAGTGCTCACTCCAAAATACTCCATTCTTCATCATTTTGGATGTTTCATGACTCTTTTGGGTCCAAAACATCATCTGCACTTCTCCAAACCTGAAAACATGCAAATGCAATGCAATGCAACCTAAATGAACCTAAATACTAGTGCAAATGATCAAATTATACACAAGATACAAGACTAAAAACCATGAATTATGCAAGACATCAACTCCCCCATACTTGTTCCTTACTTGTCCTCAAGTAATTTTTAAGAATAATATAGAGGAAGAGATTTTGAAGGCGGGAACTCATCACCAAAAGAAACTCTTCTTAGACCTCAACTTGACAACCTTACACAATCATAACAAGTAGCATGAGCAAAAACTCTTTCAAACTCTAACTTCTCTAGGCTTATCCTTACTCCTTACACTCTTTTTCATGAATTCACAAACCAACAAATCAACCAACTCTCACATTCAGTTTGCAAAATTATAAGTGAAGTCTTAGCAAATGGTCCATTGGTCCAAATCATTTGGTTTGGTGAGAAAGATGGCTTGAAGCTATGGTGAAGTGAGAAGGCTATTAAGTTCTTTCATGGTGGGTTACTCTCAAAACAAGTAGCTCAACATTATGCATAATATATCTAAGAAAGAGAACAACTTATGCATACAATGTTCGATCCTCATTGTTCTACCCATTTCCTAGACACAAAGCAGCTACCACCCTTGACTTCCAATGTCAAACTCTCTATCACTCCCCAAAAGACTCCAAGAACCCTCAAGAACACTCACTTTTAGAACTCTTGCTTCTTTAGATTACTAGGGATTCCTTCACTCATCATTTTTTTTTCTTTTCTCTTTTTTTTTTCTTTTGAAACTCTTTGAGCTAACATTTTCTTTTTCCTTGATCCCTAGCAATCTATATTTGTTTTTAGACTTTTGAGTTCATTCTTTTTCACTCTCTCTCTCTCTTAACCTTTCAAGATCAAACACTCAATACTCCCTCCCCATCCTATTAGCTAGACAATTATGAGATCTTAAAGCTAGCAAGTAATGAGGATCAACCATTGTCGTTCCCAATACTCTCAACATTATGCACATCTTAAGCTTTCAGAAAAGGCCTCACTCATCAAATTAATGGTGGTTTGAAAGGACGGAAGGGTGAAAGGGAATGGCAACCATCTAGGAGATGACCACTTGAGTTGTCAAAAAGGTAGTTAGGTGAAAATAGTGGGACAAACTCAAGTGTGTATAGAAAGCCATGATTTAGCACACAAAGGACCATAAGCAAGAGGCATTAAGTTCATTAGTCAATTAAGTTCGGAGTTGGCGTCAAAGACAAGTTTGTTTCATCAATCAAAGAATTTCAAGGAGAGTTTTCAAAGCTCGAAGTTTACAAGTCTTTCAAGGTGTGCTCAAGCTACTTGCTATGATTACAAAGGGTGCCCTATTGAGATCTTAGCATGAGGTCTTTGCAAGGTAAGTTAAATCATTGTCCCCTATGCAGATGAATGCAATCTATATGCTTCTAAACTCAATCCTAAAGATGAAATGATGCAACCTAGATGATTCATTTTTTGTTTTTTTTATGCAAGTGACTATAAACAATGCAAAAATCAATGCTCAAGACACAAATGCTAAAATATTAGTAACTTGGTGCCTCCCCCACACTTGAATCACACAGTCTCCTGTGTGACTTAGGATGGGAGAGATACCGAAAATAAGAGAAGAAAAATATGATAAAGAAAGAAATATGTACAAAAGAGGGGTTTGGAGAGTACCTCACGGCTCGGTTGGACCGAGCGTCTCATCTGTGTCGGAGGTGGGAATGTACGGAGTCTCATTGTCGGAGTCAGGCAAGGGTAGTGGTGGGACAGGGTGTCTGAGTCGTCGCGGTCGACGCTCACGAGGCTCGCGGAGGGAAGCACGCGGTTCCTCATAGTAAGTCTCTGTGGCAGTGGCATCTCCATAAGAGGAGTGACGATGAGGATGAACATGTCCTTCTGAATCATCACAAGCAGCTGCTCCTTCTTCCATGGGAGTATCAGTAGTGACTGGAGTGGATGCATGTGATCTCCTTGGTCTCAGTGTCAGGCTCTTCACTTTCTTCGCTAAGTAGTTCACCGACTTAACCAACTTCGCGATTGTTCTGTCTTGAAACTTGTTCCCTCGCTGAAGTGATCGAATCTGCATATGTGCGTCGCGAAGAGCACCATCAGCAAGAGGCTCGCCATAGGGTGTGAAGTAGTAGCGTGAGCTTCCATAGACGGGTTCCATTGGCTCTGCTTCGTCCTCTTGAGTCTCCACAATGGGTTCCTTCATTTTCTTCCTACTGATCCTCCTTGGGATCTCTTGAACAGAGGCATTGTACCATAATTCCTCGGAAGGTCGAAACTTAATGTTGTCCCCTTCAGCCAGTGATGTAATCGCCGGGTTTGGAAGGAGAATCTTCACACCCTCTTTGCCCCAAGTCTTGTAGTTGTAGACCCATGAGTCACCCACTCGTCCACCAAGAAACTCACAATTGGTGAGGAATGCCTCATCCATCAACACATAGTTAGTAGCCTCCTCTTCTGGTTCAACCCCCATTGCCTCCAAGAGAGGAGTTATGAGGCCTCCTATTTGAAGCTCTGGTGAAGAATCCTTGTGTGTCCATACCCAGTATTGGTATTGTAGTAGGCGTGAAACGAAGAGTCCTACCATCCCTGGGTCCTCAGAATCTTTTCCTTCATGGAGCGGACTGCCATTGTTAAATGTTGGCATCAAAGGCTTTAGTGCAATGGTGAGAAGGCGCAGCTCATCGTCGACCACTCGTCCTGACTCCTTTCGACCATACAAGGTTTCAGACAAAATCCTGTGGACATAGCGAAGGGCGGGGTGGCGAATGTCTTTGGACTTGTTTCTCTTCGTGTCATGGGATCCCGACGCAATCGTTTCCCACAACTTCATCGGTTCGTCCTGTAGCGAGTCAACGTTGACTGAGCCTTATCTTCGAATCCCATAGCCTCACCAATTTGCTTGAAGGACATTTGATAAGGTCGCCTCCCAATCTTGAACTTGATAAAACCGAAACCCTCATCAGGATCTCTCAGCTTGGAATGGAATTGAGCGTCCAGCGAGAGAGAAAATCACGCGTTGCTACTTCATATCCTGGTTTATGTAGGGTCATCAAGCTCTGAAGGCCTATGTTGCTCAACAAGAAGAGCACATCATCATAGATACCCAACCTTTGCAGAATCTGAACATCTGGGTAGGGGGTTGGTTTGAAACCCATGGCCTTGATTAGGTGACCTAGCTCTGAAGGCGGTGGCTTTTTCTTTGGCTGAGGCTTTGGCTTCTTTTTCTTTGGAGCTGGTACTTCCTCACTTCCTGACTCACTGTAATCCTCATCCACAATGGGTTCCTCTACTTCTTTCCCTTTTCCTTTGCGACCCTTTGCTCTAGAGGAATTTCCACTCCCTCCATCTAAATTCATTGAGCCTTTTGTTGGGATATTAGACGGCCTTGTGGTGTTGCCCTTTGTAAATCCCACCAAGTAGCTTCTAAACTTCTCAAAGGCAAATACTATAGCAAGAAGCTCTTTCTCAGTTGTGGCATACTTCATTTGAGCATCATCAAGAGTTTTGCTTGCATAGTATATCACATGGGTCTTCTTATCTTTCTTTTGACCCAAAACTGCTCCCACTGCATAGTCACTGGCATCACACATGATCTCAAAGGGGAGATCCCAATCTGGTGGTTGAACTATGGGAGCACTGACGAGCTCACTCTTCAGCTTTTTGAAGGCGTCAAGGCACTCCACATCGAAGTTGAAGGCAGATTCCTTGCATAGCAGCTTTGTCAATGGCCTGGCTATCTTCGAGAAATCCTTGATGAATCTTCTGTAGAACCCAGCATGGCCCAAGAAGCTTCTTATGTCCTTCACTGATCTTGGTGGAGCCAGCCCTACCATCACATCTATCTTTGCTTTGTCCACTTCAATGCCTTTTTCTGAAATCTTGTGTCCCAACACAATTCCTTCGTTCACCATGAAGTGACATTTTTCCCAGTTTAGCACAAGGTTCGTCTCTTCACATCTTTGCAAGACCCTGCACAAATTAGACAAACACACAGCAAAGGAAGATCCGTACACAGAGAAGTCATCCATAAAAACCTCCACAACATCCTCAATAAGATCAGAAAATATAGACATCATTGCTCTCTGAAAAGTTGCTGGTGCATTACATAGCCCAAATGGCATCCTTCGATAAGCAAAGGTACCATAAGGGCATGTGAATGTTGTCTTTTCCTGATCATTGGGATGTATGGGTATCTGGAAGAACCCTGAGTAACCATCAAGAAAGCAATAATAAGGATGATTTGCAAGTCTCTCAAGCATTTGGTCAATGAATGGCAAAGGAAAATGATCCTTCCTAGATGCAGCATTAAGTTTTCGATAATCAATGCACATTCTATGACCTGTTATTGTTCTTGTGGGTATCAATTCATCCTTATCATTTTTGATAACGGTGATACCACCTTTCTTTGGGACTACATGCACAGGAGATACCCAAGTACTATCCGAAATAGGGTAAATCACTCCAGCATCTAAAAGTTTGAGAATCTCTTTCTTAACAACATCTTTCAAGTTGGGGTTCAACCTTCTTTGATGTTCTATAGAAGTCATTGACTCATCCTCAAGATGTATCCTATGCATGCATAAAGAGGGTGATATCCCCTTGATGTCTTCTAGTGAGTAGCCAATTGCTTTTCTAAATTTCTTTAGCTCAACTAAAAGTTTAGACAACTGGTTTTCACTGAGTTGGCTACTCACAATTACAGGGTATGTATCATTAGTTCCAAGAAAAGCATACCTTACTCCATGGGGAAGAGGTTTAAGCTCCACTTTGGGTGCTTTGAGCTCACTCCAATCATCTTGTTGAAGCTCTTTCTGGGAAGTGACTGAGGCGGCGTGGTGAATGATTTGAGGCAGCTCTATGAACTTGTCTTCGCCAGCTTTCTCCTTGTGGGAATCCAACCTCTTCACATACTCGGTGCTCACCATATCCTCAATCAGTTGGGATTCTCTATCAACTGTTAGGGCATGTTGTAGAGAATCCTCAAGCGCCATCTCCTCAAGGAACTCATCAGCTAGAGCATCCATGGCCTCAATATAGAACACTTGACCTTGGATTGTTGGCCTTTTCATCACCTCCTTAATATCAAAGTGGAGAGTGTTTCCCCTACCAAGATGGAGTTCAATCTTACCATCTCTTACATTCACCATAGCTCCAGCAGTAGCTAAGAAAGGTCTCCCAAAGATCAAGGGGTCTTTAGGCGCTTCATCCATTTCAAGAACCACAAAATCTGTCGAAATCTCACAATCACCAATCATAACCGGGAGATCTTCCAAGATGCCTACAGGGAGTTTCACTGAGCGATCAGCTAGCACTAAGGAGATTCTACACTTCTTGTATTGGGTTAAACCAAGCCGCTTTGCAACTGACAAAGGCATTAAGCTCACACTTGCTCCCAAATCACATAAACACCTTTCAAACTTCAAAGGTCCAATGGAACATGGCAATGTGAAACTTCCTGGATCCTCTAGCTTCCTTGGGACAGTCAATCTCTGAATGATAGCACTACATTTGTGTGTGAGAACCACCATCCCTTCCATTTCCTTCTTCTTTTTAGTCACAGCATCCTTGAGAAACTTACTGTATTGAGGTACCAGCATGAAGGCATCGATGATAGGCATAGTGATTTGAACTTCATTCATCTGCTTCTCAAAGAGGGTCTTATACTTCTCCAACAGTTGCTTCTTGAATCTTCCAGGAAATGGGAGTTTGGGTTCATAGGGAGGAGGAGTGAATGAAGCTTCTTTGGAAGAGGATGCTTCAGTCTTGTCAACTTTCTTCTTTTCCTCTCCAACTTTGCCTTTTCCCTTAGCCTCAACTATCTTCTCCAAGATTTCCTCATTAGCCTTTTCATCCACAATGACGACATCATCATCAAGGTTGATGACCACCTCCCCAACTTGCTTCTCATTATCCTTAATGAGAACTCTTGCTGGAAGCTCTCTACCACTCCGAAGGGTTATTGAGTGCAATGTCTCCTTTGGGTTTTGCTCAGCTTTTCCAGGAAGTGATCCCATAGGCCTTTGGGAGTTGGAGCTCATTGTAGCAACTTGGTTCTCCAAAGCTTTGAACTTGTTGTTGAGCTCGTTGTAGCTCCCATCAATCTTGGTGTGGATGTTTTTAAGCTCATCACCAATTTGCTTCTGATTACGTGCCTGGGATTCCAAGAGCTGTTTAAACATAGATTCCACGCTTGTATTCGGAGGTTGAGTTTGAGAGGAGCTTCCTTGAACAGCAGTAGATTGCCCTACTTTTGGGTTAAAGCCGGGAGGGTAGGATTGCTTGGGTGGGTAGCCACTTTGCTGGTTGTTGTAGGCTGGCTTCTGTTGGTATGGGTTTTGGTATTGAAAGTTGGGTTCCTTTCTGTACCATTGACCATTAGCGTTGATGAAACACAACTCTTGTTGTCCTTCCAAGCCATCCACTTCATTAACCTCTGGAGCCTCTGCCTTACTCTGATTTCCCACAAAGTTCACCTTTTCTTCTTTTGCTCTATCCAAAAGGAGCATATCAAGCTTATCTTGAAGGGATTTCAACTCTTTTCTTGTGTTAGAGTCCTCACCACCTCCACCTCGATTCTGCCTGTCGCAGTCATCATTGTACACTGAGTCACTTTGAGCCATGTTTTCAACAAGCTCCATTCCATCTTGAGTTGTTCTTCCTAAGAAGAATCCATTGCTGGTTGTGTCTAACATGCTTCGATATTTAGGCAGAACTCCTTTGTAGAAAGTGCTTAGTATACTCTCACTGTTGAAACCATGGTGAGGACATTGTGTCAAGTAGCCCTTGAACCTTTCCCATGCTTCAGCAAAACTCTCTAGGTTCTTTTGTTGAAATCCAGAGATCTCATTTCTCAGCTTAGCAGTTCTTGATGTGGAGAAAAACTTGTTGAGGAAGACCCGCTTGCATTCTTCCCAAGTGTTAATGGATCCATGAGGTAGGCTCTTCTCCCAAAGGTGGGCTTTGTCTCCCAAAGAGAAAGGAAACAATCTTAGTTTGAAAGCGTCCTCAGAGATACCAATGATCTTTGTTGTTCCACATAGCTTGTCAAAGTTATCCAGGTGGTCTAGGGGATCCTCCAAAGCGAGACCATGGTACTTGTTAGCTTGGATCATGTTGATCAAACTTGACTTGATCTCAAAGTTGTTGTTCTCCACTGCTGGTGCTCTGATACCTGCCCTATTTCCATGGATGTTGGGCTGGTCATATGTTCCAATCGCCCTAGCTTGGCGTTGAGGGTGTTGCTGCTGATTGTTTGCAGCTCCTTGGCCTTGTCCAGCTTGAAATCCTGCTGGAGGAATTCCGTTAGGGTTTTGTCCATTGTTGTCAGCTCCATGGACATTCTGATCATTCTGGTGGTCTTCCATTTCCAATTCCAATTGGTTGAAAGGAAGCAGTTGCTCTTGTCTTCTTTTTCTTGATAATTCTCTCTCTAAAGCTATGATGTTTTCTACTCGGGGAACAAGGTTTGTTGGCCCTCTACTCCTCAAGTTCATACACCTAGGAATTCAAAGAGAAATGAAGAAAGAGTGTCAGTAAACAAATAAAATAAAATAAGACTTAGTCTCAAGCAATGACCAAATCTTAATGTCAAAATCAAACTTAGAAATGGCAACGGCGCCAAAACTTGATAGGGATAAGTTTAATCCTAAGTGTTGTTGTAATACTTAAGAGTCAATCCAATCCTAAGTTGATTTTAATCACCAAGAATACAAGTCTTTAAACTCAATCTAAGCAATCAAGGTTTAGTGAAGTGAACAGTTTTCAAGCAATAAAAATAAACAACCGATAACTAAGAACTTGATTCAATCTAAAAGATAGGGTCCATGGGGTTAGGATATTGATTTCAAGTGGTTAAGATTCAAGTTAAGGTGGCAAGTTTATCAATCAATGATTTCCCTAAGTCTAGATCACTAATAAAGATCAATCCTTTTTCAAGACAAAGATCCTTTTGCACTCATGAGTCAAACATCAATTCTCATTGGTTTAATTCATTCAAGCAAGCATTAAGAGCAAGTCTAATAACTATCTAGCAGTCCTAGCATCAAATCTCTTTGGCTATTCAAGCTAAAGCATATTTAAGTTTGCTCAGACATTTTATCGAACACTTGTGATGCATAAAATGTCTACAGTTCTAGCTTAATGTGATCAAGACTAATCTATCATTAAGAACTCTCAAATAGCAGGGAAACATGTAAACCTATTGCTAAACACCTTAACTCTTCACTTAGCCACCCTAATCATCCTAACCCATAGATCCAATAGGAGTCTACTCACTAATACTCATGGAAACCCTTAAAACCATGGTTGATTCAAGGATAAATATGATTATACAGCAGAATCAATGAATAACAAACAAGAGAACAAGATGAAAATAGATTAAAGTATCAAACTTTTCACCAAAATAGTCTTGTGTTTTTGATAGAAAACAAGATAGTCCCAATATTAGGTCTCAAAAGTGTCTTATGAAGCTAAAACTCGAGCTGGTTTAACCACAAACTCAGATTAAACCAGAATAAACCGAAATAAAAATTGTTAAAAATAGCTGGCCGCGCCCTAACTCCTACCGCGGCCTTGGCCCGCGGTGCACTCCTCACTGCCGCGCGCATCATCTTCCGTGGTGGTACCCACGGTGCATCCCTGTCATGAATCGTCAAGCATCGGCTGCGGCTTGTCTCTACCCGCGGCCCCAGCTCGCGGTGGTACCCTTGTTTGCCGCGGCCTCCATCTGCCGCGGTGGTACCCGCGGCCTGCTCCTGCCCGAAATCGTCGATGGTTCGCCTCGGCCTGTTCTGACCCGTGGTTATTTGCCCGCGGTGCTCACTCCAAAATACTCCATTCTTCATCATTTGGGATGTTTCATGACTCTTTTGGGTGCAAAACATCATATGCACTTCTCCAAACCTGAAAACATGCAAATGCAATGCAATGCAACCTAAATGAACCTAAATACTAGTGCAAATGACCATATTATACACAAGACACAAGACTAAAAACCATGAATTATGCAAGACATCAGTCTTCAAAAAAGATCGAATGTCCTTCTGCAAGACGCTTTACCCAACTGTCAACAGCAATATCATCAACATCAACATCGTCCTCCTCTTCAGTCAGATCTTCCAAAAGAGCTACTTCTTCTGTCTTGGTAGGAAGGATGCTGAGGATATCCCCTGACTAATACCAAAAAATTAAAACCAAACAGATAATCACATGTTAGTTAGATGCTACAACATTTTCAAAGTTTGTAGCACAAGAAACATACCGTTATTCTGTCCAGTTCCCGGTTCACTTTTGAAAGTGAGAACCCTTTCATTCCTGCTGATTTAAAGACAGATCGACACATCCTAGGACAATCTACATCGACATCTTCGACCTCTTCTCTAAACTTCAATCCCAACTTGGGAATTGCCTCAAAAGCAAGCAGCTACATACCAATCATTTACAAACACTTAACACAATAATATTAAGGAATGGTAAGGTGATAATGTTCAATTGCTTACCTCCAGTGGCAGACAGAAACCTGGAAGTGGCCATAAAGTCTTCTCTTTAATCATCCCTCCAAAATGATCTATGATGTGGGATATCTCCTTAAGCATGTAATCAAACGAGTACCTCCCCCATGGAAAGTCTTCACAGAACTCGAGATCGTCCACAGCTCTTTGGAAGAATTCCAAAACATCTTTGGCGCTTTTTCCTACTTTCGTTTGCGCGCAGATAACACTTCCTAAAAAGAACAAAACCATCATCTTCAGCCGCTCTCTGTGTTCTCCCATACCCAACAGCTTCGCTTTAACATCCTCAAACCTTATTGATTCTCCCTTCTTAAAATGGCGCTTCACAAATTTTCTATCACCAATCTCCTTATAGCCAAGTGGATAGTTGCGGCAGCTAAGACCTGATATCAAAGCGTGTTCTCTCAGCCCATAGCAGATGGGAACACCATTCACAATGAACCACACTTCCTTCCTCTTCGGGCTATCCACTGTCCGCAATAGCAACATCCACATTCCTTGGACCATGTGGTTTGACTCCTTCTCCATGTGGAACACGTGATAGAATTGTGGATGCTCCTCAAACCACTTCCTCTCAATATCACTCATCGGCGGGTCCAGCTTCTCAAACGTCAACAGAACGTCATTGACGAAACATTTGGTCGCTATCTTTATTTGTTTCTTGTACTTCTTCTCATAAAAGTACATCCTCAACGGTTTAATTCCCACGGTCGCCTCCAATTCCTACAAGTTACATTGTGTTCTACATCAGTTATACAAGTAATAAAACATAGTTCTTCTAAGTTATTCGAGCCTTTCCTAGTATATTTAGTTTTACCATTGTTTCACTATGTACTTCTACTTTACTTATAGTTAAACCCTATTCAAATTCCACATCAGACACTAATTACCTCCGCTCCTTGCCCGAGAACCCCTTCCTGTCTCTCTTCACCATCACCATCAACATCTTCTGATTCCGCTTCCAATGGGGGTTCCTTATCGGGTTCCTTCTCTCCTTCTTCTTCATTTTCATTTTCATTTTGACTTCTATTCTCTACTTCTTCATCCCCATCTCCGTTCTCTTCTTCATTGCTATTTTCTTCTTCGTCTTCATCTTCGTTTACACTTTCTTCTTCCTTCTCTTCTTCAGGCTTCTCTTCTTCTTCGGACCTCTCTTCTTTGTCTCAATTTTCTTCTTCCCTTTCTTCTGTCTCCTTCTCCGATTCTTCTCTCTCTTTCTCCTCATCTTCTACATCCTTCGCCGGTTCTTCTACTTCATTCTCTTCCGGAACTCCCATGGTCCCAACAAACTCTACCGCCGGTGATTCTTCCTCCATCGTTTTTCTCTTCTTCGACTTCTTCTTCGAGTTGTTCTTCTTCTCCTTCTTCGAGGTTTTTTTCGGGGGGGGGGGATCCCTTGGGGGAGGCCTATCCTTTCTCTTATCCCGCTTAGTTTCAACCATGATTCACAGGTTTTCGGTTGGAAATCGAAGGAATCGAAATGGGGATGTTCTAGGGTTAATGTTTAATTTGGGAGTAACCGTTGAGAAAGAGAGGAAATGAAAAGGGGAAATTG
Organism: Moricandia arvensis; assembly: GCA_905132765.1. Taxonomy (NCBI): domain Eukaryota; kingdom Viridiplantae; phylum Streptophyta; class Magnoliopsida; order Brassicales; family Brassicaceae; genus Moricandia; species Moricandia arvensis. The sequence continues at coordinate 239,785 of CAJHQP010000152.1, forward strand.
GAGAGACTTGGGTTTAAATCGAAATCGAGATGGGTTGGATTAGGAACGGTTAAGTTTAATTTATGATCTTTGGTTCATATTTCAATTCAATTCGGTTTTGCCTACGGTTAAACTTGGTAAAACCCGTAAATAGTTTACCTTCATTAGGGTTAACTGTAATCTTCAGCTATTTGCCATTTTTTTATGTCTTTCTAAGATTGACAGATAAGGAGGGTGGGTATAAGAGGCAATGAGCCTACTGATTTGAAATGCTGGATTCATAGTCTCCCAGTTTTGATTTGGTACATAATTGTTGTAGAAATGGATTATCCTACCGTAAGAGAGGGAGTATCGACGCTTTGCTGAAGAAAGCATATGATTTGGTTGATGATCCTTCGACGGATAAGATAATCTCATGGGGCTCCGGGCGGCAAGAGATTCGTAGTTTGGAAACCGCTAAAATGTTCAACGGAGTTTCTTCCGCAACGAGAAGGGCAAGCAGGTTGAGGCCCAAGAGCTCTCCTCCACCAGCTCCTGAGAATCATCTGAAGAGCTCTCCAATCGCAAGATCCGATTTTGTTCAAGAAACCGTTTCTCCCCAGCAAAGGTAACCGTGGCATTGTGAAGATCATTCTTAGCCTGCCCGTTTGACATATAATCAATTGCACTGTACTGATTCTTATATATGATCTTGTGGATAATCTTTAGCTTTATTAGGATGTGTTTGTTTTGCTCTTGTAACTTGTGATGATCCTGAGAATCATTCTTTCTTTCTGACTTGCTTTGTTTTGGTTCATGATGACTTGTATCTTGTAGAAATGGATCTCTCTCCCCAGAACAAACAGAATCTATGCTTTTCTCAGCAAAGCATATCATATGAGATTGTTGATGATCTCCTGGGAGGGACCAAATGGCACGACATTCATAGTCTGGAAACCGCTAAAATGTCAAAGAGACCTTCTTACATAACACTTGGGAGTCACAAGATTCCAACGATATGTAAGTTTGTTTGTTACATTCTTTTGGCAAGTTCATGTTACAGACTAGCCCATAATGTTTTGTTTTTGTTCTTGTTGTAAGTGTAGCCTGTTCGGTGCTGGCATTTATCAAACCGGTTCAGTCCAAGGATCCATAGGTGCTCCGGTTGCAGTTCCAACTCCTCTGGTTGTACTTGGCATGTTTACTCAAGGATTGATGCTATACAAGTTTGATGGTAAAGGCTTCAACACATGGCAGAAGAGAATAATGTACTTCTTGACAACAATGAAGCTGAATAAATTCATCCAGGAGAACAAGCCTATTGTCCCTTACGGGATTGATGAGGTGTAAACTCTCGCAAGTGTTAACATATGGGTGCATTCCGACTTCATCTACAAAGGATGCATTTTGGGTTGTCTCATTGGCCTATTGTACCGAGTCCACTGTGAGATTCCCACAGCAAAAAAGCTATGGAGATCAGTGGAAAAGAAGTACAGAGGTGAGGACGTTGGCTGTCAGAAATATGTGGTTGCAAAATTTCATGACTTAAAATGGTAGATTCAAAATTTATCATGGATCATGTTGAAGCGTTCCAGCTCATTTGCCACGAAATGGCTGCTGAAGGAATGTTTGTCTGCGAGACATTCACAACTCTCAGCTTCATTCAAAAGCTTCCTCCAAGCTATGCAGATTTCAAGAACTACCTTAAGCACAAAAAGAAGAAGATATGTCTCGAGGAGCTCATCATGAGGCTTCAGATGGAATCTAAAAACCGAATTGCTGACAAGGTCAATGCAAAGGAGCATAATATCAACATGGCTGAGCACAAAGGCAAAAGTAAGGCACACGCCCACTCTTCTGACAACCTTCAAAACAGCTGCAGTACTGAAGGCTTCTTGGACAAATTTCAAGAAGAAATGCATTGAAATCAATGCGAATGTGGATAATTCAAGGGAAAGTGTCACTATTGCCACAAAGTTGTTCATATGACTGCTGAGTGTCGCAGCAAGATCAGAGATGAGAATGCTCAAGCGCATCTCACTAAGGAGGATCTCGTTGCAGTGGTGACTGTGGTCAACATGGCTGAGAGAAACAACCCTAAGGAATGGTGGTATGATACAAATGCCACAACCCACATTTGCACTAATAGGAAGATGTTCATCACATATCAGAAAAGCAAGACTCAGAAGAAACTGTTCATGGGAAACACTTCTGTGAAACTCGTATTTTCAAAATAACATAATAAATAATAATCTTCTGAAATCTCCATTTTATTATTTCGCCAATGTCATCTCAACACCATCAATCCAATAAATAGAATAATATCCAAAAATAACGATAACCATAAATTCAAAAGTCTGAAATACAAAGGAAATGAAAACACTCATGATCGTCAGTATCACCTGAAAGGGGAACAAAGAGGGGTGAGCAACAGGGGAGTCACTCAATGAGGTATGAGATGCTAGACACGCAAACCTCTGACTAAATAAATAGAACTCCCACTATGGAAATTTAGCTCTAACATGAACACATACGATACCTAAAGCATCACACAAAACAGACAATGCGATGATAGCATAAGGCTAGTCCATACACCACTCACTCTCCTCATAAGGATATACATTGCATCAATAACACAGAAGTCCGTCTCTATACCCCCACAATCATACTCCTGCGTTGATATGCAAATGTCTATGCACCCCGCAATCTCACACATCTGCGTTGATAGCTCAGACGTCTCTGGTCCCACAATCTCTCACATAATCCTTATATTCATAAATAATATATATATATACATATATATATATATATATCAACACTTAATATCAAACAATTCAATCAACGGTTGAATCCTCTAGACCCTTAATTTCTGGTTTACAATCAGTATCCTAACTATCAAGCAAGACCCGATTCAAGCAGACGAAACATGTTTCGAAACTAAACTATGATAGGAAGAATTCTATACTAGTTCGAGATTTACGGAATAGACCCTCACCTTAGCTAATATCGGAAATTGATCGGGTGATGCTCGGAACTGATATACCTTGCAACACATTACTTGTGTGAAAGGTGGAAAAGATATTCTCTAACATGTTATTATATGTTATAACCTCACCACACAGTTTCATTAAACAAACAATCTTAAATAGGGCTGAATTATACTCGTAATAACACCGTTTTTGGTAATCATATCTCATTTTTAATGTTGTCCAAAGGTCTAGAGGATTCTCAATAGTCATATATTGATCTTTGAGACTCTCAGCAAGATGATGACGAATAATTAATATTGCCATGTATCTATCTTTCTCATTGGCATTATTGCCTTCTGTGATACATTCACCAAGTTCTTTTGACTTTAGGATAATCTTAGTATTTGATGCCCACTGCAAGTAATTATCACCAGAGAGACTTAGGGCAGCAAAATCCAAGTTGTTGATTTTCGACATCTGAAATATATGTTCTTATACTTTAGGTCTAGGGTTTATACGACCATGTAATCAAGTCATTCGACCAAAGCAATCCTAACAAGTAATTTCTATATGTTTATGCAAGCTTATCAAACATGATTTATATGTACATATAACCTCAATCGAAGAAACTATCAATCGGATCATCATGTTCTAGGTGGTCGAATGTTAAAGCAAGGTGGTCGAATTCAATCCTAAAACTTTCAATCAATAATTCGACCAAGTTAGGGTTTCAAGGTTCCATACGGTTTTATCAGACATGTCTCTCGACAAAACAAGATATCACAAGTCATACGGATAGTAATGTAAACAAGTAATCAAGTCATGCTTATCAAATAAATCACATGGCCAAACAAGACAAGACATTCCTAATAGCTAATTTCTATATGCGGCCATGAAACAATCAGTTTATACGGATATGCAAGACAATTCTAAAGATCAATGTCTATATGTTCAATAGGTTATACGGATGCTTAAGTTTTAATGACCAAACAAGACAATCCAAGTCATATAGATCAAACAAGACAATCCTAAAGATGAATGTCTATATATGTGTTCATGCGGCCAAGATGGTATAATGCTAACAAGCCACACGACCATATGAGATGATGCAACAACCCTAGCAATCATGATCTATATGTACAGGAGTGGAACACGCAGCAATCATGTGGCCATATTTAATCAATTTCAAGTGTGAGCAATTCAGATTTAATTAGGGTTTAAACTTACGATTAGGGTTTTAGCAATAGGGTTAGGTCAAAAAACGGATCAATCAATCTAACATACAATCTTAACTCTCAAGGAACATTCAATCAAGTTCAAGACTTAGCAACATGGATTCTATGTGCTTATAAGATTAGGGTTATCAAGACTAGCAAAACGGAGTCTATATGTGCAAGGATCATATGCGGTTTTAATGTTAAAACATTCAATCATGGTTTTAGCAATTAATCAGTCAGTTTCAGGTATGAGTTTAGCAAGCCTAGCATTCGAGATTTATATGCACATAAAAATTGGACCATATAACCTCAATCTAGACAAAACAAACGGATCATGCAAAGACAATCTACCAGATTCCAAGCATGTATCTAGCAACCCTAGCATACCGGTTCAAGCAAGATCATACGGTTAAGACTAGTTATAAGAACAAGACATAAATCATGCAAAAACTATCAACCTAGCAATTGATCGTAACCTCATAAACAATTAGATCAATCAATAAAATTGGACATGTTTAGTATTATGGTTTCAAAATACGATTAGGGTTTTATGGTTTTAGCAATCTATTAGGTTTTACCAAACATCCTCAAAACAATCAATCTAGCTAACCAATCAACTTAGCATACTTTCTAAGTTCTCAAAACATTTAATCGAATCAATAAGGTTTTAGGGTTTCAATTCAATGGTTAATATTTTCGATTAGGGTTTTGAGATATTAGGGTTCTTAGTGCTTACCTTAACCTCCAATGGGTTGAATAAACCACCAATGAGAGAAAGTATGTACTTGGATCACGAACTGGAACAAGGATCAGGATCGACTAGTAGAGCAAGCTTGATTGTTTGAAGGTTGAATTCAGATCAAGGTATGAAAGTTTCACGATCAAAGGTTTCACGATGGGGATTAGGGTTTTTGATCGAAGGCTTTTTAGTTTAAGGATTTAGAGAGCAATTTGTGCTGATAATGTGTTGTAAAACTTAGAGAAAATAATGGCAAATTCGTATATTGCTTTGTATTGTGTTATTCATAAAGTACAAGGATTCCTTTTATATATGGATTACAATAGACCGTCGTATAGGTATATGGAAAGAGTACGAATCCTATTGCAACTAGGAAAAAAATATCCAAAACCAATATGGAAAATGTTTCCCTATCTGTCTAACCCTAAACATATATGGTCTTGATTTAGTAAACCTTTAGAGCATCTCCAAAAAGGAACTCTATTTTGAAGTTTCTCAAACTCTATATTTGAAGTTTCAAAGTGTTCTTCTCCAAAAGCAATACTTCAAAACTAACTTCAATTTTTTTTTGTATTTTACACTATGGTCCTTATATTTATTTTAGTTAATGAAAATTCATAAAACTTTTATAAATAACTAACACATATATAAAAAAATACAACAATATTAATTAATAAAACTTTAAATTAAAATATAAAATTAGAAATAGAAATACATAATTAAATATTAAACTACAAATAAAATACCACATTATTCCATAAGATTATTTCCGTAATGCTCCCATATGTGATCAACTAGTGCATTTCGAAGTAAGAAATGACTCTCTTTATTTTTAATTTGTAGATTACGAGCTAAAAATTGTTGAAAACGGATATCTTCATTCTATCAGTGATATTAATACTCGTGAGTACATTCGTTCTGAACAAGAAAGAATCATAAGAAAAAGACGTCAAGAACAACAAGAACAACCATCTTCGGTTACAAAAAAACTTGTTTGGACAGTATTTCGAAGATTTTGGAGCTTCCGGGGCAAATTTACTAGATTATTAGTATTGTTGTAATATCTAAATTTCTATAATAATTATGTCTTTATGTACCCTTTTTAAAAAGTTTTTAATTCAGTATGTTTTATAATATTCTTGTTGTCTAATTCTACTTTTAAAATAATATAAAACATATTTTTTTTTTTTAAATTTTATGGGTAAAGTTTAATTTATAGATTTGAATTTGAATATTTGTGAGATAAATTTTTTAAAGATTAAAATGATAAATAAGAAAATACTTAAGAATAATAAATAAGATATGTAAATGTAAGGACCAAATTGCAAATAAAAAGATGAAACTTCAAATTTGAAGTTTTGAAGTTTCTTTTTGGAGAGCCAAAAACTCTATATTTGAAGTTATAGAGTGTCTTTTGGAGATGCTCTTATACAGTAGGTTTATGGTCCAATTATAAACCATTCACAATCTGGTTCATAACATTTATGAATTTGTTTATATGGATTCGGGTTTTCAGCTTCTAAGATAATGGATACTGAAAATACCTTTTTCTATGACTCAATATAAGGAGAGGTACTTTATTTATTTATTTTTGATAGGGTACTATTTTGTATCTTCTTCGTTGAATAATATCTTGGCAGGCGATCGATAATGGGTTCGAAGCAAGAAGAATACGGCATCCCTTATACACCTCTTCCTTCATCACAGCCTTGTCAAACCGTCATCGTTCTAACTCCTTATCGACGCCACCGTCGCCCTTCCTTCATCAGCAACCTCCGGTGCTCTCTCCTCTTCACCGCCGCAATCCTCCTCCTCTCCGCCGCCGTTTACTTCCTCTACCCTTCCGATCCAGAAATCAATGTTTCTCGAATCCAGCTCAACCACATACGAGTCCTGGATTCGTTTAAACCCACGCTCGATCTCTCGTTTTCGCTCACGATCAAAGTCCGGAACCGCGATTATTTTTCCCTTGATTACGATTCGCTAGTGGTCTCGATTGGGTATAGAGGGAGAGAGCTAGGGCTTGTGAAGTCTCGAGGCGGACACCTTCGTGCTCGTGATAGCTCTTATGTTGATGCGACTCTTGAGCTCGATGGTCTAGAGGTTGTTCATGATGTGATTTACTTGATCGGTGATTTGGCGAAAGGTGTTATCCCTTTTGATACGATTGCCCAGGTCAAGGGTCATCTTGGTCTTCTTCTCTTTCAAATCCCAATTCAGGTAAGGGTTCTAATTCTCTTGAAGATGCTTTGTCTCTTAACCTCTAGTATTTGGCTGTGAATGATGTCTAACGTCTAGTATTGGTTGTTTGGTTAGATTTGTCTTGTTCCGAGTTTATAGACAGGGATTATAGTTATATATACTGGAACATGTTTGTTCTGTTGTGTTTATAAGTTAATTGGGGTTCTTCACCTTCTGAAATAATCGATTCATCTTATCAAGAATCACAACTGTAGGGGATGTGTGGCATCGTGTATGCCAGGCCCTGAAATTTTGAAGGCCAAAAGCCCCTATGCGTCCCTGCTTTGGGCCAGGGCCTGCCCTGATAGCCATTTAAGTTTTTGTGTAGGGTGGTGTTGTTTCAGATTTTTTGATTTCTAAATTAGAGGTGAAAAAGGTTGTTTATGGCTCACCATCATTCAATTAAAACTACTGCCATTGACTATATACTTTAGTTGAAACTATCGTTTTCAAGAGTCCCTTATTTTGACTACTTATTTTTGAATCTTTGTTATAATGTTTGTATAAACTATATACTTTAGTTGAAACTATCATTTTCAAAAGTCCCTTATTTTGAGTACTTATTTTTGAACTTTTGTTGTAATGTTTGTATAACTATATCAGGTTATTTTGTGCCATAATAGTAAAGATTTAAACATTTGATGGGTAACACTGCTTTCTTGCAGGGTAAAGTGTCATGCGATGTGTTTGTTAATGTTAACAACCAGAAAATTTCACACCAAGATTGTCATCGTAAGGTAACATGGTTTCTTTTGTCACACATGGGGATCCTCTACTGAAATTTTATTAAACAATCTGTTTTAATTGAAAGGTGATTTTTGTGTTTATAAAGACAGTTGGTTGTGGTAGAATAGTTCATTCTAAAGGTGTTACATCAAATATATTAGTTTGTCTATAGTGTAAATTGAAAGAAAATGGGATCTTTTGTTTTGATTCTCTCTTGTATAAGTTTTATTGAAGAGGCATGGACTTAAGGTTTGAGCCCTTTAGACCATTGCATATTATCTTTACCATTGCAATTTGAGTGCAGGCCAAATGCTTATAATCATGATGTTGCTGCTGCCAAGCTAATCATATGTCTTCGCTTTCGTTTGTAATGCGCAGTGAAACAAAATCCTGAGCTGGTCCAAAGATGAGAGATGAATAGACCAGAGATACATATGTTGAATATGTTCGGGTTATGGAGTAATGATTTGTAAGATGTTGTGTAGATAAATAATATTGGATTGTCTTTTCGTAGTTGTGTGCTTTCTTGCGTACACGACTTTAACGAGATACGAACAATTTAGGTCTGAGTGATGACAGTGTTATTGACTGCCAAGTTTCATATTGCTCTATATATTCACTGATTCGGTGATATGCAATATAGTTATGTGAGTGACTGTAACTGGAAACTAGTCAGATTTCGAGGGTGAAAATGTGTAGAAGTTGAAATCGAATTGATGTAAATGATATAAATAAAAACGATGTTAAGGAAGCTTGTGATTTAAAAGGCGAATGGAAAATTGATATGTATACGTTTTCGAAAACATACTGTAGAGTTGAGGTAAATTTATTTTTTTAATTTTGAATATTCGCTTGTAAGTGTGAGGGTTTATGTAAATTGGAGTCCGAGGATACAATCACGGTAGAGAGTCAACTGGCATTCGTGAACTATCCTTATTGTACTAATAAATTTATGAAACAGTCTCAAGAAATTACGCTTGGAGAATGGTTGGTTTAAGAAATGAAGGAGGATGAGACGAGTTATTAGTGGAGCGGTTTTTCAAAACTGTAACGAAAATTTCTCGGAAATCTTGAGAGTGGTGCGTTGAGAAACTTTTTTCGCAAGATCTCTCATTTGTTGACTCGTTCTGATCTATTTCAAACAGATGAACTTCATGTCATTTTAAAATGAACTACATGTTGTTTAGAAACAATATGCATGCTGTTTTTATTTGAAATGGGCCAAAATGTCAAACTTAACATGGTCCAAAAAGATTTTTATTGGGCCTATGGTCCTTCATGAAGACCCAAGCCCAAGCCCACACGGAGCCGTGCCGAGCCAACGGCGGCACAGCGCATGGAGATCCTTCTCTTCCTCTAAGCCATTTTATCAGGTGAGTGTGAAAACGTATATATGCATCATGACTTCACCTCTTTTAACTGATGTGGGACTTGTCCCTTCTTATTCATTTAACATAGGCTCGTTCGGGCTTTTAATTAAGCAACCCATATCATTTCTTTTCATAATTTACCAATTATATTGGTTCGACAATCTTCCACATAAGTAGAAATGAATCTGAACATATGAAGACTCGATATACTCTAGTGATTATACTTAAACTAATCCTGACTAGACAGACTTATCGAGATTGTTTGCGAAAAATTCACGATGTTTTAGTTGGTGGCATTTTTAAGCCTTAAACTACGCATAGTTAATATTTTTTGGGTTTACATTACCAGAAGGTGAATATGATGTCTTGAACCAATCAGTGTTTTATGTAAACCGAGACAACAAGCGTAATGCAGCTTCATTTTCTCGTAGAACTTAGTTCTCTATTGTGTTCATTGTGGCCCTGAACTATTCCTAGTTTTCATGAGTAAACTTAGTGAATATAGCCATGCATTCATTCTCCTAGAAACGGCTCATTTTCACACTCATTAGGTGATTGACAATGAAAAGTATTGAGTAATACTCCACTCTAGATGCTATGGAATTATTAAAAGCATATGCTTATCTTTCTCACATTAGCACGTTTATCATCTTAGGAGCTGGGAAGATACTACTTTGTCTCAAAGTGCTTTTAGTAGATTTTTTTTAAATTTGTTTTCCCTTTGAACCTACGTCTTGGGATCTCCAGTCATGATAGGTAAGGTTGCAATCAAACATCCTCATTTTTATAGGCTTTAAACCCATTCTTTTTATGATTTAGCAACAATATCTCGTGACAAACCTTTTGTGAATGGGTCCACTAAGTTGTTAGTCGATTTGATATAATCTATTGTGATCATTCCATTTGAGATAAATTGTCTAATGGTTTTATGTCGTCTTCTGATGCGACGAGATTTACCATTGTAGAGATTATTCTGAGCCTGAACGATAGTTGATTGACTATCGCAATGTATTCGTATACCTGGCACATGTTTCTCCCACATGGGAATATCTTCCAAAATTTTTTGAAGCTATTCAGCTTCTTCTGCTGCATTGTGTAAGGCTATGAACTCATATTCCATAGTGGATCTGGTTAACACTGTTTGTTTGGTAGATTTCCACGATATTGCTGCTTCTTCGAGTGTAAAGACATATCCACTAGTGGATTTTGAGTTTTTAGAATTTGATATGCAATTACCGTCACTGTATCCTTTTAAAACGGTTGGTTCTTTACCATTGTGAAGCCCAAAATTTTTTGTGTAACGCAAGTAATTGAGTACTATCGTTATACCATTCTAGTGTGTATTACCTGGACTACTTGTATATCGACTAAGTATGTTGCTACATGGACTAGATTTGGTGTAGTACAAATGGTCAAGTACATGAGACTTTCGATCACACGTGCATACTCGTTTTGTGAAACTCCTTCACTTGAATTCTTTGTCAAGTGCATTTGAGGATCTCACGGAGTTTGCCGTACTATTTGAGCAGTTTTTAAATCTCTCTAATATTGTTTGAGCATAATGAGATTGGGTAAGACAATTACATTTAAATTTCTTGTGATTTTAACCCCAAGATTACATATGCTAATTCCATATTTTTCATTTCTAATTTGCTTTTGAACATGTTATTTGTTTGATTGATGATATCTTTATTAGTTCTAATAATGAGCATATCATCTACATATAGACATAACAAACCATACGCATTTTTTTGTATTTTTGTAGTATATGCATTTATCACATTCATTTTGAAACCATTTGACATCATTACATTGTCAAATTTTCATGCCATTGTTTAGGAGCTTGTTTAAGCCCATAAAGTGACTTTACAATCGGGATATTTTTTTCATATCCAGAATTATGAAACCCTCAAGTTGTTTCATGTTAATTTTCTCTTCTAAATCACTATTTAGAAAGGAGATTTTTAAATCTACTTGACGGATTTTTAGGTCTCTTAAAGCTGCGAGTTATTGATGTTATTCTCATTACTGGAAAATAAATGTTAAAATAATCAGTGCCTTCTTTTTCGGAATCCTTTAACTACAAGCCTTGATTTGTGTAAACCAGGTGTTCCATCAGAGTTTAGTTTTCGTTTCATTATCCAATTATTCCCTAATGGTTTGCTGCCAGGTAGTAAATCCGTTATGTACCATGTATAATTTTGCATGATAGAGTCAAGTTCACTTTTGACAGCTTTGTTCCAAAAGGGAGGGTCAGATGAAGACATTGTTTCTGCCAAATTTTTTGGATCATTTTCTACTGAAATACCATTAAGTAATCTTCACCAAAAGAATTTTTTCTTTCGAGCTCTTTTGCTTCTTCTAGGTTCATCTTTTTCATCTTTTAAAATATCATTTACAGAAATTTCGGCATTTGTCTCAGTTTTTGAAACATTGGCGTCGTTTCTTTCTTCTCGAGTTTGTTTTGGACCATATTTTTCCTTGCATGAAAAAATATTTTTGAAGAAAGATGCATTTCTTGATTTCATTACTGTATTTTCATGAATATCTGATATCTTAGATTTATGTACCAGAAATCGATTGGCACTACTATTATGTGCATATCCAATGAAGATGCAATCCACTGTATTAGGTCTAATAGTGACTTTCTTTGGTGGCAGTACCGCAACTTTTGCTAAGCACCCCCACACTTTGAGGTATTTATACAAAGGTAAATTACCTTTCCATAATGTATATGGAGTTTTACCAGTTAATTTGTGTGGAATTTTGTTTAAGATATAATTAGTGGTAAGCAACGCTTTCCCCTACATGTTTTGGGGGGGGGGGTAACCAAGATACCTGTAACATTTCATTTATCATCTTTTTAGAGTTCGATTTTTGCGCTCAGCAACTCCATTAGATTCTGGTGAATAGGGAGCTGTACTTTGATGAATTATTCCATTTTCTTTACAAAATGCATTAAAAAGAGAAACATTTCACAGAAATGCTGAAAGCAAATCACAAACTCGTCAATAAAAATGAAAATTGTTTTATAAATCCTCGAATAAAGCGTTTATAAAACCGTAGTCAATCCGATTAAAGCTTACGATAGAAAGCGATTAAGAGTTAAGACTACAGAAACCGTAAAATCGAATTGATGTAAACTATATAAATAAAAGCAATGTTAAGGAAGAATACAATTTAAAATATGAATGGAAAACCGATATGAAAACGTTTTAAAAAAAAGACCATGGAGTCGAGATAATTCTCTTTACTTAACTCTGAATAATCGCTCGTAAGCGCAACCACGACAGATTGTCACGCTGAACTCGTGAACTATCCTTATCAGACTAATAAATCTACAAAACACTCTTTAGAACTTACACTGGAAAGTTTGCTGGTTTTTGTTTTGTAAAAAAAACGTTAAGAAATGAAGGAGGATGAGACAGCTATTTAAAGAAGAGCAGTGGAGTGGTTTTTCGAAATTGAAACGAAAATTTCTCGGGAAATCTTGGGAGTAGTGCATTGAGAAACTTTTTCTGCAAGATTTCTCCTATGTTGACTCGTTATGGTCCATTTCAAACAGATGAACTTCATGTCATTTTAAAATGAACTACATGTTGTCTACAAAGATATTACATGCTGTTTTTATTCGAAATGGGTCAAAGTGTTGAGTTTAACTTAGTCCAAAAAATCTTTATTGGACCTATGGCCTTTCACCAAGACCCAAGATCTAGACCGAGCCGGCCGGGTGGCAGCATACCGCACAGAAAACCTTCTCTTCCTCTGAGGCATTTAATCAATTGAGAGTGTGATAACATATATATATACATCATGATTACAACTCCTTTAACCAATGTAGGACTTGTCCCTTCTCATTCATTTTTTGCATCAAAAAGTTGTTCTATTACTCAAACTAGAGGTGGTCCATGTAACCAGACCGGAATAGAACAACCAATAAAATGGAGAGATCTATGGAAAGATCTAGAAGACCTAGCTAGAGAGTCTAAAATCTGGTTTTGCGATCTTGGTACATGGGTAATCTTGAATTCCAGGAAACAGATCTTCAACGTTTTTATCTTCTCCAGCTCTGTTGCAAATCCTGTCCAATCTTGGGGTTCATTGAGCATGTTGATCAAATCCTTGCTGTCCGTTCCAAAGCTCTAGCATGTCGAATGCTGAAACATGTTCTCCATCGCCCAGCCTAGCGCTTCCAACTTTGAATGCAGGGCTGATTCTCTGCGATTGCAATTCCGTGTACCCATAAGCTCCACCTTTCCCATCATATTCATCCAGACCCATCCACATCCACTAAATTGTGATATATATGTCCATTATCCATCTATCATGCAAATATTCCTTAAGCTTAAGACTTGATGTTCCTCAGTACTCTGACTTTGTGGGGCTGTTGGTTCTTTCTCATTAGCTTTGAACCATGCTTGGCATTCATTTTCAGCATAGCGAACTATTTCCAATGGGTCCATGTCTATTCCCCTAAATAGTTTATCGTTTTTGGCCTTCCAGATGTACCATATTATCCATGGATAAAGATCCCTCTCTAATTCTGGTTTAACAATGTTGTTTTCTTCCAGAAAAGGTAATCCATATTAGCATAAATGCTTGAAAGAGGGAAGATATTCTGAACTGTTGGTGTCGCTGATAAGCACTAAGCTTGGAGAGCTGGCGGGCATTCAAATATCACATCTCATGTTACGCCTTATCAGGTTCTTCGTAACCACCACATGATCGGTTATCAGTTGACATATAAGATGACATATCTTTTTAGGAGCTCTTATCTGCCAAGCAAATGCTTGTCGCTTCGTAATACTAGGTTCCAATATCTCCTTTTCCTACTCATCCTTGAGTAAGTTCCGTGCAACCCAGTAACCTGATTTGACTGTATACTGGCCATTTTTGGTATAGTTCCAACATAAAGTATCTCGGCGATGAGCCGTGATTATGGCCAAACTCCTTATATAAGGTATATCATCATGGTCGACATAATCCTCAAGAAGCCCGACATTCCACTCATTCAAGTCCTGATTAATCAGGTCACTTACTCTCATGTTTGGGTTTAAAACTGGAGCCGCAGGTTGAGCGGGCCTAGCTGGTGAAGTGGGAATCCAAGGATCCTCCCATACCTTGACCTCATATCCTGAATGTATCTTATGTCTGATTCCCAATAAGAGTAGCTTCCTGGCTTCTGAAATGCTGTCCACACATATGATGGACTGCTTACTGAGATATTTCGCAAAGGCGAACTCATTCTGTAGTATCTTTCTTTTAGCACCCTTGCCACCAGCGAGTCGGGGTGCTGTACTAACCTCCAGAGTTGTTTTACTAGTAGAGCAAGGTTAAACTCATGGATCATTCGAAATCCTACCCCACCTTCCTCCCTTGGTAAACAGACCTTTTCTCACTTTGCCCAGTGGATTCCTTTCTTTGGGAGATTCGAGCTCCACCAAAATTTTCCAATGGCACTTGCAAGGTTTTCACATACCTCCAGCGGTAGTAGAAAGCTAGACATTACATATGTTGGAAGAGATAGCAGGATAGATTTAATCAAGACTTCATTTCCACCTTTTGAAAGCCATTTGCTCGTCCATCCATTCACTCTATCCATTAATTTGTCCTTCAGGAAGACGAAGAGTTTACATTTGGATCCACTGATATCTTCTGAGATACCTAAGTAGGTTCTCATTTCTCCTTCATTTTGAATTCCAAGGGTATCTTTGATTTGCTGTCTATTATTTGCATTGATCTTCTTACCAAAGAGTATAGACGATTTAGCAAAGTTAATGCGTTGTCCAGATGCTTATTCATACTTCTTGATAATATAAGACTAAGTACCTAAAATTAACATGAAATTATGGTTTGATTGAGATATTTGGTTTGAGAACAAGTATGTATTTTGGATATTTCAAATGTTTAAGGTATTTCGGCGATTTTAAAACATTTAGTTTGTAATATTTTTGGAAATTTTGTATATTTTAATATATTTTATAGATATTATATCTAAAATCATCAATATATATATATATATAATTGTCATTTGGATAACTTGGGGTATCCAAAAAAACAAAACGTATTTTCGGTTCGGGTTCGGTTTCTGTTATTTGGGTATTAATAGTTGGATCCATTAGGTATTAAACTAGTTTCGGTGTGGATTAAATACAACTTTTGAGTCGGATCTGGTTCGGTCTTTAGGATCCAGATATTTTTCTTAGATCTATTAGAATATTTTATTTAAAAACTCATAACAAAATAGGTTGAAATAATTTAGAAAATTCATTGCAAGAACACAAAAATAATTTCATTATCAACTTTCATTACCAATTTTTGGTAAAACTGTAACTTATATATATATATATATGTGTGTGTGTGTGTGTGTGTGCGTGTGTATATAAATTTTCTGCAAAATTTGAAAGAAATAATCAATGTTTTTACTGAAGACACATGCTTGGAAAGTAAGGTGTTTACCGAAAATGAAACATTTTTATGGCAGTTATTACCAGGTTGTCAGTTGGTAAAGAAAAATTTGCGGACAAGGAAGATACAATGTGATACTCAATGTGCACGGTGTGGAGCATCAGATGAATTGATCAATCATGTTTTGTTACAAATGTCTGTCAACTGTTCAAGTTTGGACTCTTTCATAGATACCATCAAACCTAGCTACGTTTCCAACTTCATTGACTTTTGCAAATATTGATCATTTGTATTGAGGGTGGTTCCACAAATGGACAATCATCATTCGATTGGATTTTATAGTATATTTAGAAAGAATTAAATTATATGGTTTTTAGTAACATAGATAGTGATCCTCGAGATACTTTACAATTAGCGGTAATTGAGTTCAGTCTCTGGGAAGAGCCAAATGCATCACTAATACAACAAGCGAGTAACTTTTAGAGAGAGGGAAATGGAAAAATTGCCTCATATCCCAAGACAGTGGTGTTTTACAGATTGTTCATGAAAAGAAAATAATAACTAATTGGGAGAAAGATGGTATAATACGTTAGAAGGTTTTGACCATTTGTTGGGGGCAAGAAATACGAGGGCCCGCATTTCACCCCTTCACTAGGAAATAAAGGTCTTTTATATGGGCAATGGAGAGTATGAGAAATTTAAAACAATTCTATGTGACGTTTGCAACTGATTGTTCTCAGCTGCTGAACATGGTTTCAAAACCAGAAGAATAGCCCGTTTTTACAACTTATCTACAAGACATCCAGTTACTCAAAGAAAGCTTCAATCATTTAGAATTCATACTTATTTTTCGAACGCATAAAAAAAAGGTGAATTGGCTTGCACGTAGTGCTTGGAAACAACCATCTTTTAGTTTTATGACATATTAAAATTTCAACAATAATTAGAAGCAGCTATTTTGAAAAAGAAAAAAAAATTATAACAAATTTCTATACTTAGTTCTCTTGAAGAGAATGAATGACATTGTTAGAGTTATGATTTAGTATAATAAAAAAAAACTAAAAGGATTGGTGTTATATTTCTCCACTTATCATTACATCCAATAAAACTGAAATTAGTTTTGATTTTAAATGTGAGCAGTGAGGAATGGACGGGCATCATCCGTATTAGCCCTGTTGGGCTTTTTCGTTTTTAATTTAGCGGTGTTTCACGGACTTAGGTTAGCACCGCCTCCATCTCTTCATATAGTTAGGTTTCTGTAAATCAAACCTCTCTCTCTAGCACCAACTAAAACGGTCATGAATTCAGATTCTATACCTGTAGAACTCAACCTCAAGATCTTGTCGAGATTGCCACCAAAGTCAATCGCTAGGTTTCACAGCGTGTCCAAGCAATGGGCATCAATACTTGATAGTCCACACTTCAAAGACTTGTACCTGGCCAAGTCCTCAGCTCAGCCTCGTCTCATTTTTGCCATCGACGAAGATGGTCTGTGGAGCATCTTCTCTGTACCTCAGCGTCTGACTCCACACGAGAAGCCTTCATCGTCTCTTGTAGTAACCCCCGAATTTCATATGAAGTTCCCTCCAGACATTATGCGGATATTTGATCATGATGACCGACGATTCTCATGTGGCTATGCCTCAGGTTTGATCTATTTCTACGGTATGTGGACCGACGAAGAAGGAGAGCCTGTGCCTGTGATATGTAACCCTAAAACGGGACGGTACGAGACCTTACCTTATATTTCAAGGTTCAGAAAGTCGTGTAGCTTCTTGGGGTTTGATCCGATCGACAAACAATTCAAAGTATTGTTCATGGCTCATCCATGTTCTTGTAATGATCACAGAATTATGACACTGGGAACTGGAGGAATGAGGTGGAGAAAGATCAAATTTCCCTTAAGAGTTGAGATTGTGAGTGAAGGGGTAATGCATTAATGGTGTTTTGTATTACTTAGGTGACATGTGGGATTATAGGGAAATTCCTGAGGCCACGTCTAATTATGTGATAGTTTGCTTCGATGTTAGGTCTGAGAAATTCAAATTTATCTATCCGGAAAGCTTTTGTGAACTGATAAACTATAAGGGTAAATTAGGTGTGATTTACTACGACGATTTCACTGATGATGCCATTGAGCTGCGTGTGTGGGTTCTAGAGGATGAGGAGAAACATGAATGGTCTAAGTATGCCTACACTTTGAGGGGTGATAAACTCTTCCCGCATTACGTTTCAGTTGTTGGAGTGATTTCTACTGGTGATATTGTTTTGTCGATGGCCTATTATACAACCAAACAGCCGTTTTATATTTACTACTTCAATCCTGAGAAGAAGACTATTCGACGTGTTGAAATCCAAGGTTTTGGAGAATACCATAAAGCCTCCAACAATCGTAATAGTGTCTACGTCTTTTTAGACGATTGTAGTAGATTCTATTCCTTCGCAGACCATGTAGAGAATCTTAATGTCCAGGATCCAACGCTACTCAAGTCAAGCATCTATGCTCCATATGTGTATAAGGAAGAAGATGAAGAGATAGAAGAAGAAGAATATGATGATGATAAATCTCGTTTTCGTCGTTTTTATGGTAAAAAGAGGAAGAAAGCAGATGGAGATGAAGTAGAAGGAGAAGGAGAAAGATGAAGGTAGGAGAAGGTTTTTATGACTTTTTTAAGTGAAAGCAATGAGCATGTCACTTTGTGCTTTTGATCTATGCGATTATGATTTTTATGACTTTTTTAATAAATCAGGTTTTCTTTTAAAGTTTCATCTCTCTTCAGTTTCTATATCAATAGCATCTTTGTGTGGTAATGAATACAGCACAGCGATTGTTGAGTGTATATAATCGATTACTGTGTGTCTTCTTGCCAGTGACGCTATTGAGTTCTAAGATGAGGAGCGACTACTTAACACTTTCAGTTTGGTTACCAAAAATAAGTTTGCAATTTTGTATTAGCTTTTCTGTCTTTTGATAAAAGATCCATCGGCTTCTTAACGCACTGAGTAACCATTAACCAGAAAAATAGTTTTAATCAGTCATTTTTTTTATATTATTAACTCAGATATCATCAAGTTTGTGTGGAATCTTCATGCTTTGCAGCCATGGAGTGGGAAGAATCTGAAGCTTTTTCTTGTAGGACTCGAATCTTGTGTGGCCATATGAGATGTTCGGTTGGAGGTTAGTGGTAATTTTTCCTGAGAAGCATGCACGTTGACTCTCTTACCACTATCATCACTTCTTTGCATTCACGGGGTTCCACCTTACAAAATAAAATGCTATTATCAGCAAAGAGAATGTGAGATACCGAGGGACATGCGCGTGTTGCTCGCATCCCTGTTATCTTCCCTTGGTTCTCTGCATGATTAAGAAGGCTAACGAGCACTTCCGTGCATAGAATAAAGATGAAAGGAGACAAATGATCTCTTTGGCGTAGGCCTCTACCTGGGATAATGTTTCCCTTTGGCTACCCATTCATAAGCACCTTATATTTCACCGATGTAACACACCTCATTATCCAGGTAATCCAGATTTTCGAAAATCCCATCTTTCTCATAAAAACTTCATTGAACGACCAATCTATTCTATCATATGCCTTACTCATGTCTGTTTAAATGGCAATTCGTTTGTTTCTTCCACTTGGCTTAGTTCGAAGGGCATGACATATTTCCTAAACAATCATAATATTGTCGGTAATTTGTCTTCCCGCAACAAAGGCTGACTAAGTGTCTGAGATCCTATATGGTAGAACCTTCTTTAATCTATGGCATAAGACCTTAGAGATAATCTTGTAACCGACGTTACACAGACTTATGGGTCGGAACTGGGACATCTCGTTAGGCTTAATTGTCTTCGAGATAAGGCATATATTTGTATCATTTAGACTAGACACTGTTGATCCATCCAAAATGAATTGATTGACCATATGAGTTAGATCATCCTTTACATTATCCCACAATTTCTGATAAAAAGAGTTGTCATCCCATCTAGTCTAGGAGCTTTTTTCGGACGCATAGCAAAAAGTGCCAATTTTACTTCCCATTCTGTGACCGGAGCAGTAAGGTCATTGTTAATTGTCTCCGTAATCTTAGTTTTTACCTCAGATAATGCTTCCTCTATGTCTTTTGGATGAGATGATTCAAAGAGGTGTCTAAAGTAGCTAGAAGCAATGGCTAATAGTCCTTCTTCTTCCTCAACAACACATTCATTTGCATCTACCAGCTGTGTGATTTTATTTATAGTTCTCCTTTGTTTTATCAATGCATGAAAGAATTTCATGTTTTTGTCTCCCTCTCTTAGCCAAAAGATTCAACACTTTTGCTTCCAAAATATCTCTTCAGTGTTAAGAGCGTCTGAGTGTTCCTTTAATGCTTCAGATATTTCCTCGGTTGTTGCATCATTATTTGAGTATAGGGATTACACCTTCTCTTTAAGTTCCTCCACCGATTTTTCTGAGTTCAGATTTTGTTGTCTCATCCATTGAATCAAGGCCTTACGACAACTAGAGATATGGTCCATTATACTAGCGTCATTGGGTAATTCTAAAGATTTCCATCCCTAAAGAATCACATTCCTTTGTTCCTCATTTTCAAGCCATCTCTTATCAAATATAAAAAAATTCAATTTCTTTATTGGTTTTGTTAGAATGTCTGCTAAGATCGGACGATGATCCGATCCCCCATAATCTCATATATTGAACAGTGGAATGAAGAAACTTTTCATGCTAATCTTCATTTCCAACAGCTCTATCTAGTCTGCACCTAACTGTTATTCTTCCCGCTCTCTTCCCAACCTAAGAGAACATGTTTCCATTGAAAGGAAACTCCAACATCCCGCAATCGCTTAACATTTGCTTGAACGGTAGGAAGGAACTATCCTTCGTTGGCTACCCCCCCCCCCCCCCGGCCTTTTCCTGGTGTCCAGTAATTTTCATTAAAATCTCAATCATGAATCAAGGTCCAGTTCTTGTTGTTGAGAAACGCATAAGACGTTCCCATACTTGGTCTCTTCGTTCTATCATAGGATCCCCATAAACAAACGTCATAAAGACTTTTATTACATCAATTACTACCTCAGTGTCAATCATTCTGTTATTTGAAAATAAATAAATTAACTTGAAAATCATTCATAAAAAGTAAAGCTAAACCTCCGCTAAGACCAAGTGGCTCAACGGTAAAGAAATGATCAAAACCTATGTCTGCCTGAATGTTTTGCAGCAGCGGCCTTTTATTCTTTGTCTCAGAGAGGAACACAAGTCCTGGGCGTTGTTTCTGATACATCTCCTTAAGGTGTCGAACTGTGAAGTCGTTCCCAATCCCTCGACAGTTCCAACTAATTGTCTTCATGAATGATGGCGGGAGGTGTCCTTGGCCCCTCCTAACCATTATGCCTGCGGTAATTGCCTTTGGAAGCCTTTGATGTATCAGGATGATGAGTCCCATAACATTCCTTTTCTCTGGAGGATGCAATGTATCTTCTTGGAGCTCCCCGATGAGAGACCTCCTCCTTCTTCTTCTGATGAGCATCCAAAGGGACACAAATCTCTCTCCTAAATTTAGAAGAAAATGCTCCGTCTTTATTAATATCCTCTACTCGATTCTCTCTACCCAATCCTCTCTCGTCTGTTCCATTCTTCTTTCCAATTTCCAACTCCATTAGTTCTTCCCCAAGTAAATCCTCATCCAAATCCTCATATTCCATTTGGCGCACCCATCCCCTCGTCATGTTTATTGCTTGACTCATTAATCTCCATATCCTTTAAGGCCCCAATCATTTGGGCATCAGCAAGTAAAACTTTCTCCGTAGGAGAGAAAGTCAAGGATCGAGCTGCTCCTTTATCTCTCTTCGTGACATGTGCATCACGATGGGTAGATAAATGTGATGGGGTGACAATCTGGCTAGCCAGCCTCTTTCTCCCCATATGATTATCCAGTGCATTCTCATGTTGATGTAGATGAGCATGTACATCACTGTCATGGATAGGAGGCTGCGGTCCTTAAGCATAAGACTCATGGGAGGCTGTCGAAGTATCCACTCTCCTTTCCTTCTTTTCCTTGTCTTTCCACCCTATCTAGTTGTTCCTTGAATATGGATCATAGTGAGATCGATAGCGAGAGGGGATTTTGTAGTTATCCCTTTCAACCAGCTTTCCATTATGCTTATCAGAAGAGGGATCCCTTCGATCATACTCCAATGTTGCTGCACTTCTGAAACCCTCTTTAGTAGGAATTGACTGTAATCTTTCTGTAGCCTCTCTGATCTCTCTATGTGATCTCATCTTGTTTCTGATCTCGCAGCGAAGACTGTCGAGATGAGTCTGAAACCGACATTTGCACACGAGAGAAAACACCTGACCTGCTCCCCTGATTTGCCATCCATTGATCTTTCGAAGGGCAATATGATTCTTCTTGGGTCATCATCCCACAGGAGAAACAATTCTTGAAGAGTTTGTCATACTTGGTCTAAATAGACACCTCATCTCCCTCTGAAGAAATGATCTTCTTGTTGAACTTCAGTGGTTTTCTTGAATTCACATCTATTAACATCCTTCCAGCCGACATGTCTACCATGTCAATTTGTCTTAATTTGTCTCCAATGTTCCTCATATACGTATTCTCCAAAGATGCAGCGGGATGCCTGTTATCTCCACCAATAATGGAATGATCCATGGGTAATCATCGTGTACTACTGGTTCCCATCGAACCAACACGAACATACAAAAATTATAGTGACAAGGCCCTTGGCATAAGACCGATTTTAGAACCTCTTCAATGGCGAAGTTGAAGAGAAACTTTCCACTCCCTAAATCATTTGTAGTGACTTTATCCTGCATCTCCTATTGAGAGATCATGGTATTAATAAGCTTTTTCACTTTTTTTTTGGGATTTAGAACCTTCCCGATCAGAGAACGCCGATAATTCTCTATGATAATGCGAATTGTCTTGATCAGTTAGCTGAATCGGTTCATCATCATCATCGATAATAACCGACTTTCCCTTCGTGTCTGCCTACAAGCAGACCGAAAATTATCAATCTTGATGGATAGTGATAGTCGATTCCTTTTGAGAATGACACTTGACTTGTTAAACCAGTATAAACCAATCTCCAAAACCACTCTATACCAACCATGCACGTTAAACCAACACACAAGTAGTACATTCGATCACCACCACAACACCTCGTTCGCATTTTCAAACAAACCTCCACATCCTTCCATAACCAACCGATCACCACACCCACACCGTAACATACCAAGCTCGAACCACACAAACCAAGCTTGTTTATCCTCACGACTGCTCCCACTCACACCACACAAGCTTGATTCCACACAAACCACACACATACACCACACCAGCACCACACAAACCGACGACTCAACCACCATGCACACAACGAGTTCACGCGTCCAACAAGATCGACCCAACGAAGATATCTAGCCTTAACGATATCAAGCCATCACAATGATCCAACGAGATCATAGCCACCACGATCCAACGTGATATCTAGCCACAACGAATCATGCGTCCAAACGACAGGATCACACGTCCAACAAGATCGACCCAACGAGATCGATCCAGCGACGATATCTAGCCACACCGATATCAAGCGACGACGATGACCCAACGAGATCAAATCCACCACGATCCAATGAGATTACCTCACTCCGGCCAAAGATCACCACTCACGCCGTCCTCTCCTTCAATGTTTCCAAACACTCTGATCTCCACTCTTCTCCTCCAGCAGCGGCAAGAACTTCCTCTGTTTATTGATTACTCCGAACGTCACTCTTCTCCTCCAGCTGTTGCGATCGTCCCCTTCTCATTCATTTAACATAGACTCGTTTGGGCTTTTAATTAAGTAGTCCATGTCATTTATTTTCATAATTTACCAATTATATTGGTCCAACAAAATGTTCCAAATATGATTTCACTCCAAGCATGCCGACGGTTTACCACTCAAACTAAATCCAATGCTTGGTGGGTTTCAAATAGGGATGCCGAATGACCCGACGTCGGTCACGTCCAAATATAATGGATCGAAACATAGGCATACAAATACTAAACATATATAAATGGGCTAAATATAATTTCGTACGCAACAGAAAAATTAGTTACAAAATATATTTCAGTGGAATTAAACAATTTATTTTGAAAAGTAGATTATATTTTCCTCTCAAACCGGAAAATTGCACTTTTTGTTAAAAAATTATATTAAAAATTAAAAAAAAATACATTTTTTAAAAATGAAAAACTAAATTAATCATCAAAAAATCATTTTTTCTCAAAATCGTGAAAATCACATTTTCCTTAGCAAAACTGTATGTTTCCTTTTTTGTTAAAATCGAAAATCACATTTTCTTCAAAAATAGAAGTTGTATTTCTGTCAAAACCAAAATATTGAATTCATATCAAAACTTTTACTATTATATTGTTTTCTATAATTGCAAGATCACACATTTAACGTCAAACATAAGAAATTATATTTCTCAAAACCTAAAATTTCGTGTTTTATTGTTTAAACTCCACAATTACTCAACGATCTTACATATACTCCAAACAAAAAATACTATGGCCGACAAACTAGCAAGAAGTCAAGAGTCATATGTCATCCATGTTTATACAAAGCTTCCACTATGGACAATAGTGTAGATTAATGTTTCGATTTTGTTGTCAAAAATAGGTTTCATTTTTTGCATCAAGTTTAGACTAAAAAAAGATAGAAAATGTTCGCCAAACTAATCTTACTATTAACTGAGAACAAAGTGAAAACATTATAATTTTAGCTTTAAAATATGACATGGCTAAGATAACATGTATTGATGACTCACATGTGACTCAATGCCACCTAAGACAAGCCTCTCTAAAGTTGTTGACCTGGTTAATGCGAAATTACATTCCCTACTTTGTTTATAATTACCACATTTTCAATCTCGTTTTGTGTTAATCTATTGTCTGGTTATCGGAATCAAAACTACCTTGGTTATTATGTTCTATTATTGGTTTGGTTTACCATCATCATTATTTCAAATCATATTATTTTAAGTTTGGTGTATAAATCTAAGTTACATAACTGATTTAAGTTATATATATGGTTTCGATACAAAAAATTTGATTGGTGCTATTAATCTTTGATTCCATGTTTACAGATATTGTAGGCTATACATACAACATTATAATGTTATATTATAATAGTTTTAAGGTTTAGAGTTTAGGGTTTAGTTTTTGATAAATTTAATATTTAGGTATATGGTTTAGATTTCAAATGAACGTATGATACACCATAGATTATGTCATTTAAATATTTTAAATATTATTATATTTTATTGATTGATAACCATGTATAATGTGATATTCAGTTTTGATATTGTTTCCATTAAGTAAACTTCCAATATATTCAAACTAAGAATCCAACACCGTAACACAGAATATGTTAATGTATGTATCATAAATCGTTTACCCTTTTTTTTAAATATTACCTATTATGGTAGGTAAGATACTATATTTTGCAAATCTTTTAAAAAGGCTGATTACGATATACCTGAGAATATTTTTATGTCTCCTATGTTAAAAAACTAAATACTAAATACTTATATATACATTCTCCCATGTATAAACTAATCGGTTGACTCTTTCTTCTCCTCAACAATGTTAATTTTGCAAGAAATCTTCCATACTATGTTCCGGTAAGTCTATTAGAATCATCCAGTAGGACTTCAAAAATCTGGATGAAGATTATCAACAAATGGACTTTGTACAACTCCAGAGCGGAAAACTCTGTTGAGCTAGTCCTTGTGGATAAAAATGTAAGTTTATTATTCCCTTTACTATTACTTTCAAAATACAAAAAAAATATCTTCATGGCATATTAAAATACAAACACATGTTTTTTTGCTAAACATAGGGCACCAAATTGCATGCATCTATTGAGAATGTACTGGTACATAAACATAAACATCTTCTAAATGAAGGGTAAGCTTTATTAATCAACGCATCAATCTAAAAGAATACGATGGCGAGTTCAAGACCAGTTTGTTTCCTTACAAAATGTCTATTCTAAGAACAACTTTAACCAAATATTTGACTGATGATATGCTCAAATTAACCTTTAAGCTATTCTCTTAAATAAGAATATCACTGTAATACTTAAGGATCGAATCCACAAGAACCGAAGATCACACAATAGACTTATGGTTTTAAGCTAAGCTAAGCTAAGCTAAGCTAGCAAGTAGAAATCAATAAAACAAAGTATTAAATAGATCGGGTGTGTAACAGATTATAAATCACTATATATGTGAAATTGCTAAGGTCCCTCTTCAAAGCCAAAGAGAATATGATAACATGAATACACAAGAAAATTGTTGGTAGATAAGTCTACCTATTTTTGTGGTTTTTATTTATTTAAATAGGAAACAACATAAGCAAATGGAGTCATGGACTCCTTACAAACAGGAATGGGGAAAGTGGAATTAACAACTCCTTTCAAACGGGAGCATAATGGAAATGTTGAGCTAGTTTCCTAAGGACTAGGTCTCCTTATTGAACAAGTAAATAATTGACTGAGACACGACACCTCTTTTATTCCACGTATCTCTTTGTTGCAAACTTCTGTCTTGTTGACTTTCTTACTGCCACGTCACTTGCTTTCTATGTTTCAGCTCCGACTCTATTGTTATCACCATGTAGCATCCTATCAACACTCCGACCTTCCAAGAGAACCTTGTTCAAGGTTCGCAACAAATGAAGGAAAGCTAACCTTGATCTGACTGAGTTCCTCCCAAGTAGCCTCGTCCATAGGCATGTCTTTCCAACGTATTAAGAGTTCTGTAACCGTCATAGCACCACGTTGTGTTTTAGTGACATGAGTACCTCTGCTGGCTCCAAGTGAAAAATCCCATTAGAACGGAGTGGGGGAAGCTCCACTGACACAGGTTCCTCTGTACCAACGTGTTTCTTGATTAGTGAGATATGGAAGACTGGATGAATTTTGGAGCCTTCAGGTAGCTTTAGTCTGTACGCCACCATCCCAATCCT